>JAHDVE020000584.1:0-88418 GCA_022606495.2 Halesus radiatus | reverse complement strand
TTCCATCTCACGGATAGGTAAACTTCGTATAGTTATGTCTCTCTGAGCTTTTACTTTTACGTTGACTGTCCCCAAGGGAGACTTACATTATGCCGACAATACGTCATTATTTATTAGGAAGACCCTCGAATAAATCACACGACCTCGGAAAATAAACAAATGGATAAATTTATGTTGAATCAGCGGAAACTATTGTTACGCGTTATGGGATCCTATTATTTATTAATTTGGATTGTGTTATACTATTTAGATTCAGAAAGGGACGCTTAAATGGTTTGGGCATCTAGAGCGGATGAACGAATTAAGGAGAACATAATGTGACGCGGAAGATAATGGGAGAATTCGAGGACGTTTCCACGGGCATCCCTGACTTAATCGTGTTGAGTAAGATAAGAAAGTTTATGGTAGATATTTGACGGTCTCCCATCTCCAGAGGGCCATCAGGGGGGACTCCATCTAGGCAGCCATGGTAGTAATGATTGAATTCGTGAATTGGCGTAGTCTGCTTGATTAATCTTGTTGATTGTATATAAATAAAGTGATGTAAACTAAGTTATTTATTCTTTTGATTAAAATAATGACCTCACAAAGTGAAACCCTTACAGAAGAAATTTTCTTCAAAAAAATAAATAATAATCAGTAAATGGTAATATGTATATAATAATACATAAATGAGGTGATTTTCTCACGAAAACGGCGCTATAGAAATAATACATTTTTTATTATTAATAATAAGTAAATATTAATAAGTAAATAGTAATAAGCAAATAATAATAAAAATAGGTAAATAATAATAAGTAAATTAAAATAAGTAAATTAAAATAAGTAAATAAATGTAAGTAAATAGTAACAAATAAATAATGATGGATAGGTAAACAAGATTATATAATAATATAGCCTTCTTGTTCCGTCCAGCTGAACAGATCTACTATTTCTGGTATGAGATTTATGTTTTTAGGTTATGAGATTCAGTCCCTCGTTGTTCCATTCTAACCTCTCTGTCTGTTACATGTTTTTCGTTCGTGAGAAAGATGGAGATATGACAGTGGACCTATCGGCGGTATGCCTTTATTAGCCATTATTGCCTAGGTCTCGGCGCATTGATCATAATATTCACATAATTATATTATTGAAAGTCACCAACGACTTCGTCAGCAGTCAGGAAGCAGGATGTCCTGCCCAGTACAATCAGTGAACACAGTACCTACCCAGAACCGAGCTAATATGATCCTGCCGCCGAGAGTTCCGTTGTGATTTCTCTTTCGGTCACATGCGACATTGATGAGAGAGAGGAAAGGGTTGGAATGGATCTCCCGGTGGTATGCCTTTACCTACCCAGCTTCATTATCGGAACCTAATTTGTATTCTATATTCGAAACAATTTACAATCAATCGTAGAGACAAGTTCTCACTGAATACTAATAGCGAGGATGCTATGACGTGGCTTTAACTGCAAAAAACTTGTTTTCTTAGACATTGTCTGTTGATCTTTTGAAACCTAGTATAATAATATACATCCACGTTAATTTATGTAATTAGAGGTAAAAATAGAAAAATCATTGGGGTGTACCTATGGATTTAATTTTTTTTTTCAGTGAAACACTGTAACTTTATACAGGTACATTTCTACACTTTTTATAATAACACGCCAACCGGTTTCAGATTTTTGTTTTTCGTTTTGGCAGTAGTAAGCTTAATAAATCTTTAAAACTTTCCCGAGCCACTAAAACTAACCTGACAATTTTATTTGATTTCTTCCTGTTGCCAACATTATAGACAGAAGATTTTGATTACCCGCGAATTATTTGAACCCGCGAAACCGCAGTTAACCACTAACCGGCCACTAACCTGACAATTTTATTTGATTTCTTCCTGTTGCCAACATTATAGACAAACGATTTTGATTACTTAAAGATTTGAACCCGCGAAACCGCGGTTAACCACAAACCGGCCACTAACCTGACAATTTTATTTGATTTCTTCCTGTTGCCAACATTATAGACAGAAGATTTTGATTACTTAAAGATTTGAACCCGCGAAACCGCGGTTAACCACAAACCGGCCACTAACCTGACAATTTTATTTGATTTCTTCCTGTTGCCAACATTATAGACAGAAGATTTTGATTACTTACAGATTTGAACCCGCGAAACCGCGGTTAACCACAAACCGGCCACTAACCTGACAATTTTATTTGATTTCTTCCTGTTGCCAACATTATAGACAGAAGATTTTGATTACTTACAGATTTGAACCCGCGAAACCGCAGTTAACCACTAACCGGCCACTAACCGGTCAATGCATAGTAATAATAGAAACAAATTATAAATCCAAAATACAGTTAAAAAGTTCACTTCATTTTTATTTCACGTAATAAAAACTATTTTCATTATTCAAATACAGCAGTCAGAAACCTGACACAGTAAGGTCTCAAAATCTGAAGAAGACTGGAAATAAGATGGATTTGATAACTCTTTTGGGGATGCTGTGTGGAGGGTATTTTTAAGGAGACGGAAGTTCTAGGAAGGATGATGGGTGAGTAAGAATCTGGGTGTTAGCGTGTTCAGGAGTGACGGACGTATTAATCCATCCACCCAACCGCGGTGCAAGACGATGGGTCGAGAGAGTTCGTTTGGAGAGGTCAAAGGGTCTCCCTCGACCGACCTCTCTCGATCCGGCTCACTACGCAGTTGGTAAGCAGACGCTTCCGCCGCCCAGACCTGGACACTCACCACATGAACCCGGTCACCCCTACTAATTCACCTTCCGTAGCGAACCACTTGGGGTGACCTATGGCAGAGGTGTTGGTTATCCAATGAATGGTTTGCCGGGCGGCGTTACTCATACCCGCTTCCTAAATTTTAATCACCTCACAATATTCAACTTATTCGGGCTTCAATGGCTCCGGTCAGTTGGGACTCTGGGGGGGTTTTCACATCAAAGTAAAGATAAAAATTTCGCCAGTACAATTTATTTGATACCTTCCTTTTTTTCTGAAAGCATGCAAGTACTTACGTGCATACATCGTGCAAGGTTTTTTGTTGAGAATCGTCATCACTTTTTCCATTATTTTGTTCATAGGTAAATATTTTTTTCCACGAACTCAATTCGCTTCGCAATTCTAGCTTTATATTTTGTTTGTCCGCTGAGTAACGCGCTGAAAATCTGC
This sequence comes from Halesus radiatus, assembly GCA_022606495.2. Classification (NCBI taxonomy): domain Eukaryota; kingdom Metazoa; phylum Arthropoda; class Insecta; order Trichoptera; family Limnephilidae; genus Halesus; species Halesus radiatus. The sequence continues at coordinate 85,249 of JAHDVE020000584.1, read as the reverse complement.
ATTCTTAATTATTCATACATTTTAACCCAAAGCTCTCAAAAAAATAAATTCGGTAGGCAAAAAATTATTTTGCTATGGACACAATATTGATCTCTGGTCTATAGAAGTAACCTAACACAAATCGCCTGCTATGCTATGTATTTGAACACACCCGTGTCCCTGGTTCCTGGAGCTATGCGCTCTGCCATTATCTCACAATTTATTTAATACCTGACCGGTTTCACCCTGCGACAGGCATCTTCAAACTGGATAATAAATAAGTGAAACTGTGTTATAAGGGTTGTTAAAATGGAATTTCACTACGAAAAATTTCAAAATTAGAAATATTTTAAACAATGGGATATATAATAACAAATAAGAGATACCTACTGTTAAAAATGTGTGGAATATATTAAATTTAAGGCATTTTATTCTTGTTCTGATCGTCGCGAAGTTTACTATTTTAACTAAATCGCATCTTCCCAAACGGTTCGAATTTGGCTATGACCTAGGTAACGGTACTGGCTGCTAAGACAGCTGTCACCGGGAACCCGGGTTGCCCCTACAAACGTAGAACGATGTGATGTCATAAACGCCCTTCGCACAAACATATCGTTTTGTAGGCAAATCGAAAATGGCATACTTTAATCATTATAGAAAATTTATTATTCTAAATAAAAATAAAATAAAATCAAATGCCTGTATTATCGTATTTCTTTTCTTGTTTTCGATAAAAGTGGGGTATTTTCACTATCATTTTTCAAGAATTGTTGAAATACCCTATTGCGTTATTTTCAAACTTAGCTATAATAATAATAATAATCGGATAATTTTTATAGCGCCGCTTTTGTGAGAAATCACCTCAGGGGCGCTGTACAAATATTACTTCCTATTCTTATATTATTCTTATATTACGTCTATTCTATGAATTTATTATTATTATTTTTTTTTTTGGACAGGCCATCATTACACATTATTTATAGACCATATAAAGAGATGAAGTTAAATTATATTCAAGAATGTATTTAATATTACAAGACGCTAATACAAATGATAGAGTGATTTTTTCCATTATATTCAAGAATGTATTTAATATTGCAAAACGCTAATACAAATGATAGATTGATTGTTTCCATTATATTCAAGAATGTATTTAATATTGCAAGACGCCAATACAAATGATAGAGTGATTGTTTCCATTATATTCAAGAATGTATTTAATATTGCAAGACGATAATACAAATGATAGAGTGACTGTTTCCATTATATTCAAGAATGTATTTAAGCTAAGACAAAGAATTATTATCCATATTTTTAGGATAAATAACACAGAAACACTCTTAAAAAGGGTGGAGCGGCGGGGGAGGATGGTGGCCGGTGGGATTTATCCAGAGGGCCTCAAAATCTTCTTTGTCTTGGTTACGCCCCTGGTGGCGTGAGGGGTCGGATTGATGTTCGTCTGCACGTACGCCAGGCGCTTGTCAGCCGGCTTCAGGATCCGGAGGAGCACTTCATCGTGTAGTCCACTGACATCATTGCTCCTGCATTATCGAATTCTCTGCAGTGCCAGTTGCTTCTTGGCAAAGAAATCATACCCGTCCTCTACCACCTGATGCACCCGGCGGATCAGGTCAAAGTCGTGCTTGTTGAGGTACTTGGCCACTATCTCAATGACGTAGGTAAAGGCTCGTTCTCGCCCCAGCTGGTGTTCTTGTTGGGGTTCACTTCCCGGTTGTTTACAATATTTTTACAACCACCGCACTTCACTAGTTCCGCACGTGTTCGACCGACCGCCGCCAGATGTATTATTACTCTAAGGATGTGACCGATGTCTAATGCGTTAATTCGGAAGAACGAAGCAGATTTCAACTCAAAATATTTGGCTTTTTATTATAAACTTGATTTTAGCCCGAAACGACAGCACTAAAATTATGTAATTTTTATACATACAATTAAAAAATTATTGCGGTTATTTTATGCTATTTTTACACCGGGAAAATTAATAACTTCCCGATCTTTCCAAGGTAAATCGGGAGCGACTACACAACGCAGCCGGCTGCCATCGCATGTATCGCAACAAAGTCGCCAGCCTAAAGGCTCTATTTCAGTGTAATTTTTGTGTCGACTCGTCAATAGTTTCATTGCATATGGACTATTGGGAACCGTTTGCATCAGTTTATACTCAAGTTAATTAGAGATAACGTACGAGTGCGTTGTAATTTGTTGCACAGTTATTCGCCAAGTCTACGTGGTGTTCAGCATGTAATCTCTGTGTATTCAAGGATCTTATATAATCTATGTGTGTATTTTTTTTCAAAGACAATATCTTTTAAGTATTGCATTTCTCATCTCAAACTACTTCAAAATCTATATCGCTATTAATTATGTTTTTATTTTGTCATTTTAGATAATATATCTACTTGCATTATTCATAGAATAACTTAGGTATTCGTGCCTAATTCCACATTGTAAGTAGATAGCTATTCGTCCTGACCACAGAGTAAATAATATATAGAGATGCTCTAACATGCATGGAGAGGTGAGGGGCGAGCTAGGCGTGTCACTAATTTGAGTAAAACAGAAAATAAGTGAAAAGGTTCGGCTTGTTTACTAAAACCGAATATTTTGTTAGAATATTTAGTTTGATCTCTTTATAAATGTTTTGTAAAGGGGTATTATAGGAGCATATTTACAAAATATTCAAATACTTTTTAAAAGTGAAGAATAATAATTGCAATCCTTTCCCGTCATATTTCTTTATAATAAGTTTTGTAATCTGCATTTAAAAAAAAAACAATATAGTTAGTGTTTATAAAAAATGAAACTACACTTTATTCTGTTTTTTGAAAATTTCTTCTCGGCTTTTTAAAGAAAAACCTTCAAATAATTTTTTAAATTCAACATTTTAAAATATTTTGTAAAACATAAGGTCAGAAAAACGTCATATTTCTGATTTGATTTTGATAAATGCTAAGCCTATGTAAAGGTTTAAAAGCTTATAAATATTTTTCTCTTTAAAAACATTATGCCATGATCACACGATTTGCCAACATTCCAATTACGAACGTTTGTGCGATCGTGTAGAGGGGTAGTTCGTGCGCGTTAGGCCAACCAACGGTGGGATCGAGTTCGGCGAGTTGACACGAGATCGCTCAAAATCGAAAGGCAAAAAGTGATCCTAACGGACGTGCTGCGCCAAGAATAAATCTTTACTGAACTATGTTTACGAGTATATTGACGAAAAAAGACTCAAATATGCAACTAACCCCAAAATAAATGCCCAAATGTGCATTACGCATAATAATTTGATAATTTATATAGTACGTTTCTTTGAAAAATACGATGGGGCTACTTGTTATATTTTTTTGCGCTGCAATCTAACTCAGGCTATGCGTAAAAATAAAATACGGAGCTAAAACAGGCGCAACAGCCATCAAAAAAGGTGGGGCTATAAGATATAATACGTCATATATATTTTTCGTAGTTCATAGTTAGAACGTTGGCCAATCGTGTAGTTGCCTGATTTATATTCAGTATACGATCGGCCGACGTCCCAACTCCGACTGGTCGATTATGTGGTCGTAGCATAATGTTTGTCGTATTGCGTAATAATATTATCATTATTATTAGAATTAATAAATAATCCCTCCCCGATGCTCCTCTTCCCCCCAGATGATTGATACATTAATTTATAATAAAAAAAAATTATAACAGTATTTTTGTTTATATCTGAATGTTCTGAAAGTCGAAGTTGTGAGTGCAATGACGATTTTTTCCATATGAAAATCAACTGCATTTATTCAAAAAATTGACTTACAATATAGTAATTATGCACCCCCCCAGGAAATATTACAACTAAACGGCACTGTAATATTTCCCAAACATAAATTATCAAAATCAGATTGATTGTACTGATATTTGACATATATTTATTCTCAGGTGCGTGTAATTGAACACTCTCTCTAGAAATGTTTTGTCATAATCATCAAAGTAATGTATTCTGATTCTGATTGTGACGCCAACAGCTGATATCTGCTTCCCAAATCCAGTATTTACTTATATCCCTATAGATGAACCTACTTATCATAAATATTCGCCGAGTGATTATTGTAATAATTAATAATTTTATCAAATTGATCCGCAGCAGCGTGGTCGATTGTTTTATTTCATTGCGTTATCTAATCCGTTCGTATTGTGTTATCATATTTTCCAATATTTGTATATTTAGCATGAGATAAACGTAAATAACACTATTATAATGCGCCTATTCAATTATTCATTGTTTTAAATAGCTATGACTATGTGGTACTAGATTTTTCATCGTGAAAATAAATGAAGAAGTGAATCGTAAAGATATTTAATGCTTACATCGTCAGGTAGGTACTTGACTGTTATAATTATAATAGACAAAATGCAATCGAAAACTGCAAGTTTTTGCATGGCTATATCGACTTATTCGCGATCCCACTGTGCATCCCTAATCTAACCAAACCAACCTAACCCAACAGATTGATTGTGGAAATGGAGAAATGAATCAATTAAAAACATGTGGAACTCTATCGGTTACGTGTGGTAATGTTTTTTTTCAGTGGAATTTTTCGTGTTCGCTTTATTATCTATTAATTATCAAGTGAATAGGTGGTTTATTAAGTACTAATTTGAAATTTATACATTATTTTCCATACATTATTATGTATGTGATAATATCCATTTAATACAGTATATGTATACAATATTGCAGTGGTGTGCACTCCACAAAGGCTGAAAAGCTGTGCCTACCCTAAGAACACGACCATGAAAATAAATTAAAAAATAATATTTTTAAATTTGGGAATCTTTTGAGAAAAATTTTTTTTTCAAGGAATTTGTATGCTCTTTTAAGGTCTATTCACATCTATCGGCACCGTGTAAGTCACTTACAGAGGCAGGCACGGCACAGAGGGGAGTATTCACATTACGCCGTGCCTGAATATGTTCATAGATAATGTAAGCAACTAATATTGCCGTGCCTGCCACTTTCCACGTCTGCACTGCGCGGTGCTGGTGATGCGAATCGAACTTTATACGGTTGGCGTCAACAATCAGGGGAGTATGATAGTAAAATGGATATTTTCTTGTATTCAATTTGAAATTTATATCCGAAAAACTAAACTATAATTTTATAGACAATGAAAAAAACGGTGAAAATACCCTATTCCTCATATACTTCAGTTGTGCAGGGATTGAATTAAGGCAGATAATTCCCAGTATTATATTAAACTTGTATTCCAATCGTTTAGTTTGCAATATCTTTCCATTTATTGAAATCACCTGCGTAAACTTAATATTTCCCGCTACTAAATACGAATATCTCTGTGCAAGCTCCTGCGGCATAATGGACAGAAGTCTGTATTCCGTGTTTCTACGGAGATCCCCGCTGGGTATAAAAATAACAAGTCAATAAAGTCCCATAGGTTATAATATTTGTAATAGTGTTAGAAATATTCTCGTTTCACGCCCCGCGATATATTGTTGGAGTAACAACATGCAACATTGACGATGCCGTATTTACATAAAGGAAAAGTTTCCTATTTGCATGCTTGGGCGAGATTTTCTCACGTTCTCATTTTCCTATAGTATTTCGCATTATTAAAGAAATTTTCCAATAGAAATTTCACTTCAGCTCGTAACAAATCACACGTTAAGGGGATCCACTTCTTAAAATTCGTACGAAATCACGCACTACTTACTTATCTATCCCTGCGGGGAGATCACGTAATGGTTAGTTAAATAAAGTCAAATTGAACTTACAGTGTCCGTATAAGTAAACGCTTAAAATGATTATTCATGTTTTTCGCTGTCTTTAGTATACTGTCTAAAGAAAGAACTTGTTTTTTTTAAGTTTACAAATTTATGGTGTAGGTAATATTTCGCTCTCGTAGTTTATTATTCCAGGAATGCGCTATTATTTATTCCTCAATCTCGGCGTCTCAGTTACTTACAATTAATCTCAGTCTTCTGTAGAGAACTGAAGCCTCCGCCCGGCCGTACTTACCTAACTACCTACCATATTTATCTCGGTTAGGCCTTTTCGCGCTGACTTACATAAACACATTCCAGCCTTCCCAGCGGCAGATGCTACCAACAGTAGCAATTCCCAACTTAACGTAACGTTGAAACTTTTATCATTTTTTTATTTACATTTTACAACAAAAAAATACAATGCAAGAAGTCCCGATAAACTAATTTTTTGTAGTTTATCTAACGGAAGCTTGTTATTCAAAACTCAAAATTTATAGTTATTTGCAATTAATATTAGGTATACTTATTCACTTTTTTAATATGAATATCGCACAAGAGTCCCAACTGTTCCCAACCGTCTGGAGCCAGTGAGGCTACGGCATCCCCAATTGGGGAATGTTGTGAGGTTGAAGGTATTGTGGAGGGGAATGAGAAATAGAAGAGGAAGGTGGGGAAATACCTGGCTATTCAGATCTGGTCACCAAACACGGCTAAAAGCCATTTCAAGCAACGTTTCAATTCTGAATGGAGGTCTTTCACCAGGGCGATACTGAGAGTATCTTCCACTCTGGAACGTGCGCAAATATACTATATATTATTGATAATTAGTTAACGTTTCACATATTATGATAATGAGATGGTAATGACGGCCTTCTTGATAGGATTAAAGAGAATAATTGGACAAAGTTTCCTGAAAACCATATCTAGAAATCTAGAATAAATTAGGTATTATAAACAGGTAAAAATCCTTTATGAAAACAACATCTTGTTAACATTAACAAGGGAACAAATTTAATAACATTAAAAGCTCACTGAATCCGCTTTCGGGGAAAACTTCCCCCAGCAAGTAATGGCTCTTGGAAATATGCCAAATCCATAAGCCTACTCATGATGGCTTCTGAAAGCTTAAAGCCCAATAACGTATAAAGTTTCTCATCAAATATGTAGGACCTAAATGTAGTATGCCGGATTCACCTGGGCTTTCGCGTTCAATGCGGCTATTTCGTCTTCATCCAAACCTGGCATTGCTGACTGAAAGATATGAGATTTTTCAAATGAAAAACTGAAAAAATTCACCAGAATATTTTCATCAAAAGTTTTGCCTCCGGAATTGAATATTCTGACTGTGAAATTCTTTAGGTTTTATTATTATTCATTCGCTAACTCGCTAAATGTGATCTTGTTTCTTTCGAAAAACGCAAATAAAGTAAATAGAATTTTCTGATGTTCAGATTTTTTTTATGTATAGACATTTGTACTAAGTAAAAAATAAACTCTATTGACGTAATAATATTACGTAAGTTATAATATTGTTATTTATTTTCAACCACGTAGGGACGATTATGTGAGGGGTGTTATTTCTACGAAAATAATAATTTGTTCAGTAAATAATAGTGACTTTGGAACGTGTCTTAACGTAATCAATGTTCGCCAATTTGTACTTGAAAACATCGATTTTACCCCCAGAAAGTGTTTATTTGGACGTGTGTAACCTTTGTACCATTCACGCCAAAGGGGCGCGATAAATCGCACCGCTTCGTACAACATTGGTACAATACCGACTTCTACAAGCAACTGATTGAGATTGAAAGGAAACATGTACGGAGCTTTTATAAACGTGTTATTTTCTAATTCAAAGCCACCTTGTAGGAATTCTCCCGCAAGATGTAATACGACTTGATAATGTTATCGATAATTTCACTACTTTTTTAAACTAGTAGAATTCCTTTGACTAATATCATTCATGGATTAGTCGTGTTTGCTTATCACGATATTGCATTATCCGAATGGCCTCTCCACCCTCGAGTTCTAAGGATGGCAATTCTTCCACATGTGACAGGACTATAAATGATCGTCCCCATTTGCCATAATACGGAGGCACATTCCTCGAGAGGAAGGCTACAGACTACAGTGCAGACGGCAGTTATTGATCCCCAGTCATCTCACATCTCGCATAATATCCCTGCCAACAGTATCCACAGTAGACTACCAGTTGGACAGCTATAACTCAACGTGTCGATATGTCGATGTCGAAGCAGGATGCGAGAGCGGCCACAATTTGCCTACTGGCTTGCTGCAATTATTCTAATGAATCCATGAGTGATTTTATGCCTCAAACAAAAGTACGCTTGCCTGATCTAATTTATACCGGAGCACGCGCATTTGATCAATCGGCGTATTTACTGTGGAGATGACCGTGATTACTAAAATGCCCTTACGAATATTTCCCCGCTGGGAAATGAGAAGAGTAGTCAACATGAAATGTTAATATGTTCTGGGTTGTCGTTTGTGTATTATTCAACACACTGGGGCGTTGTGCTTGTTACGATATTATATTATTTTACTCCCATAACGTTAAGTAATCGGTGTCGTAACAACTTGTTAAAGTTTCGACTACGAAATTGGTCACTTGGGATTGATGTTTAATTTTATTGTGAGAAATTGGTGGATTTACGTTATTTAGGTACACCGAACTCGTCAAACCATTAAGTAAAGTACGTTTCCCTGTACGAGTACAAGAAAGTAAGTCAGTTTGCTGTCTATAACCATATTAGCGCATGTGCCTGAATATTTTGAATGTCATTGAACTGATTGAATCACGAGAAATGCTTCCCAAATTCTCCGATTTTTATCTTCTAATTACTAATAATTATTATCTTACCTAATCCCCGGTTGATAAAAATGTTACGCCTCCGTCACCGTTTCGTATCCTCGCGTCATCCTTTGGTATGAATATCTAAAATCAATAGTTAGTTACTTTACCACCTAAGTTTATAAAATGTTCGCAAAATTGTTTTTTTTTTCACAAGAATTTTCTTTTCTGATATCGAAAAACAAATTTAAAACATGCTGTATGCGAGCAATGCATCTATGTGAGTACTGTCTTCGACTCAACGTTAGCAGCGATACAGTTGACAAAAAATGAGGGTGCTGTGATTGTTTAAAACGTTTTAAATGACAACCTCAAGATGGCTCATAGGAAGATTACTGTAAGTTTAAAAAGCACAATGTTCCAACATACATAGTTACACACGACATAGTTAGCTGCTTGGTATTGTCACAGTAATAAAAAATGTAGTTCCACTTTATTAAATGTCTAGATTTTCTTGCCAGGCTATAAATACCTACTTATATAATAATAAACGTATCACGGAATAACCTGGATCAAACGAATAACGCAATGAGTTTTTGCTTCACGTTAGATCAATATTAAAACCGAGATAAACTATTCATTTGACGCTAAACAATATTGTTAAATGTTATTGATAATATTATCTTCTTTTTTATATTTAGTCATTAGGTTATCTTTCACCTATAAACTTATGAAACTCATTTATGCAACTTTAAGCTGCCTATTGTTCTGGGTACCTGATTAAATCCCACTCCATGAATTGTCATTTCACGTCGAAGATTTTAATTGCGCTATTTAATTCATTCTCTTTTGTCATTTCCGTCTCGCGGGACTATTATGCAAGTTCTCATAATTTTTATACCTATTACATCATATTATGACTGATTAACATCTCGTTCGTGGAGCACGTGAATGTGAACAAATAAAAACATTTGATCTCACTGGTTTGTTGTTATGAAACTGTTACGGCTTTGTGGGAATCATGATGTGTCAGTTATAAAGCATTTAGTGTACATTTCAATTAGCACCCTCTCTCATCTTTGCAGAAATGGGACATTATGATCCTAATAATATGGGTTCCATGATAAATCAACACACGTATGAATTGGCACACTCTTTAAAAGTGATGTAATGTCATTAAAAGTACGAAAAAAAACTATCCCGAAAACCTAATCTCAACTAACCCAATTAATCATTTTTATATTTAAAAAAAAAATTATAATATTAAATATGTATATTAATTACGTTGGTTTAGATTGGGTTTTAGAGCTAGTTTTTATTTTTTTATTTCGTACTTTTAATGTTTTGTATCATTTTTTAAAAGTGTGCCTATGTATGAATAGGCACCCTTCTGTTGATGATCGACGGTCGATCAATTAATCAATATCAGGGGGAAAAACGCCTGACACTGACACATTTTATGTATATCGTAGCGTCGAAATTATATCTGCTTCCCTAAATGTGATTTTATTAATTATTTTAGGCATTTGTTGATTGTTTTTTGACCAATGGTCGTTAGCTATCACCCGTGATGTTCTGAATGACTATCGAAACTTCGACCATTGAACTGTATTAATTTACTGCGCGACACAGGACCTTCAAATGGTGTCCAGTTTATGAAAATAAACCGCCAAGTTTTTGCACTGCTAAAATGATCGGAACCCGCGCGGTTAATAATGATGCCGTAAAAATGGTATCCGGTCGTACTTCGAAGCATGCTTGCTCAATAGAAAATTATATTTGCACATCGATGGTAATGTTATAAATGGATAATAATATAAATCCTAACATAATCAATAAATTATATTTTATTGACAATTATTGTCAATCAATCTTGTCAGCTATTTTTCAGTTGCGCTGTAATTCAGCGACTGAAACATTAAAATTACATTTGCATGATAATCCTCAACCCTCATATAACCGTTAACCCCTTTCATTAGTCCGTTGTTTCTCGTTTATAATAAATTATAATTTCCGCAAAATGTCGGACAGGTTCGGTGGTTTAGTTGGAGGCTGGAGCATAGCCATTAATTACTCTGTTGTTTTCAGGAGCTCAAGGAGAGTTTCAACTATGGACTGTTCTGCCCGCCAGTTAACGGAAAGGCGGGGAAGTTTCTGGACGAGGAGCGGAGGCTGGGGGATTACCCCTTCAACGGGTCCGTAGGATACCTAGAGGTTAGTTTCAATTGAACCTTTTTTCTTCTACCTAATCTTTATTTATATTGAAACTTTGTTAAACTTCTGCAGTTAAATATTCTCATATGTATAAATACCATTTTAATTCGATGTGCTGTGTAAAAATAATTAATTAATTAAAATTACCATTATCATTTTACTAAAAAATTCTTTCGCTTTCCTTTGTACCATTAAATCAAGAGTCCCAAGACCATGGTACCATATAATATGGATTGTTGTGAGGTGGAAAGAAAGGGAGGAGAGGCAGGGAAAGGGCAGACGAAGTTCGAGACGACATTGAAAGTTGTCATGATGTTTATTTAAAAACTTGTTTGTTTTGCAGTTGAAGTACAAGCGGCGGGTGTACAAGATGCTAAAGCTGGATGAGAAGCAGCTGAAGGCGGTGCATACAAAGACCAACCTGCGCCGGTTCATCGACTATGTCAACCACGGCCAGGTGGAGAAGATCACCAAGATGTGCGGCAAGGGGCTGGACCCCAACTTCCATTGCCAGGACACGGGAGGTAACCACCTGCTTCAATATTCCTTCTTCATAATAATAATAATAATAATAATTGGATGATTTGTATAGCGCCGTTTTTGTGAAAAATCACCTCAAGGGCGCTGTATCATGCCTGCTTCACTATTCCTGCTTCATTATCTCTCTTTCATTATTTCTACTTCAATCTCATACTTCATTATTTCAGCTTCATCATTCTTGTTTCGTCTTACTGCTTCAGCTTTTTTCTCCACCATTCTTTCCTCATCATTTCTGCTTCATAATTCTTGCTTTACCATTACTGTATCAGCATTCCTCTACATATTTCTTGCTTTATCATTGTTGTTTCATCATTCCTGTTTAATGATTAATGTTTCATCGTTCCTCTTCATATTTATTGCTTTATGATTCCTGCTTCACCATTCCTGCTTCATCATTCTAAATTCTTCTCTCCTGCTTCGTCATTCCTGCACTTCTGTTTGAAAATCGCTTTTATGGATGAGAATAATTACTGACGATATTAATTACCTTCTTTCTTCCATTGCAGAAACGCCCTTAACCATGGCAGGTGGGCAAAAGAAGCCTGCGAAGGTTCTCATAGCTCTGGTTAATGGCGGTGCGTTGCTGGACTACCGCACTAAGGACGGCAGCACGGCGATGCACCGGGCCGTCGAGAAGAACTCCCTAGACTCTGTCAAGACACTCCTGGAGTTGGGGGCTTCCCCTAACTACAAGGACGGCAAGGGACTCACGCCCCTTTACTTGTCAGTAACCAACAAGACTGATCCCCTGCTGTGTGAGAGCCTTCTTCATGATCATGCTACCATCGGAGCGCAGGACTTACAAGGATGGGCAGAAGTACACCAGGTAATTACTTAACAATATATCCAATACTAGCAAATTTCAAATGATCGATTGAATCCATTTTAATTAATCTCATTTATTCAGGCCTGCCGGAATGGTTTGATCCAGCATCTAGACCACTTGCTGTTCTATGGAGCTGACATGAATGGGCGCAACGCTTCGGGAAACACCCCTCTGCATGTGTGCGCAGTCAACGGACAAGACTCCTGTGCGCGCCAACTCCTCTTCAGGGGCTGCGAGCGAGAAGCCTTGAACTTTGCCAACCAGACTGCCTACCAAGTGGCGGTCATCGCCGGCAACATGGAACTGGCGGAAGTCATCAAGAACTATAAGCCCGACGATGTTGGTGAGTGAACTTCTCATTGGTTTCGTATTATTTTTGGAATGCTCTAGCATGTTAAATATCTTTATCCTTGTAGCTTTGATTACTGTTGTTGCATGAACATTTTCTAATCTGTGGTTTCATATTCAATTGGCCACAGTTTATCTATATTCAGAGATGTGCCTTTTTGATTGATTTGATTTATGATACATTCTGTTTAAGATGTGCTCCAAATTGGCGTAATGTGAAATTATTTCCTATGTTTTGCATGGCATTTATATATAACCATTGATTCATCTTTATCCTTTTCATCATCTACGCTTAGTTTGTGTCATGGTAATGACTTTAAATGCTTCCAATGTTGTCATCCTGAATAATGGTGATGGTTGTATTTCTACGTTTTGCAGTCCCAATTCTCAGAATATCCAAAAATGGTATCTGCCGGCAGTCTTAGTTTTATAGGGACTTTATTTTTTTCTAAGGGATGGACTCAATTTGAGGGAATTTTCTTAATATCCCAGGTCATTAAAAGATTATGAATGGTCAAAAATCCTTTTGTTTTGTGACTTTGTTGGCACTTAACAGAAGGATTTCTGAGATGTTTGAACGTGAATTGAGTAAGAATATTTACAAAATTACAAACAATATTATAGTTGGTAGACTTTTCTTTTTTTTTATAAAAGGAAAGACAAATATTCCCTGGTTACGAATAACCTGACAATATTTGAAAATCTCCTACTACCATCACAGTAAGCGTAAGATTAAGATGTTGCTTGTGTTGTAATGGAATTGAACTCACGATGCCTGGGTGAGACCCAAATGCGACGCCAACTTAGCCACTGACCTTTAACTGTGGCTGTCACATACATGTGTGACAGACCAAAATTATTAATTCGTATCAAAATTTCGAGACTTTATAGGCCAAATGATACTAAATTCGGGTTTAAAATAGACCATTTTCTTTTTTCTATTGACATCTGTTGAAATATGTGAAAAAACACAATTATAAATTAAAATTGTTAAAATCGAGTGGCATAGTATGGATTTCTCACCCGATTTGTTCAGCAGTGTACAGTGGGTTTGATGGAAAATAGTAAATGAAGATTATTATAAATTCCCTTTTTTAAAAAGCTCATGGGGACACCATCTTATTCAAATAAGTATTGTATATTATTATTATTATGTCAAAAAAAACCTAACTGAAAAAAAATGTTGCACCCACATCTGACTAAAAATTTATCTGTCAATATGTATAATTCCCATCTAAAATGATATGCTGTACCAGACTACCCTAAGTGAATGTCGTAATTTATGTCAGGTGTGTGGTGCTCTTTTAAAAGGTTGTCCATAATATTAATTAGGCAGGTATTGCAATATTTGTGGAAATCTGTTTCCATATTAAATTCTATAAATTTAAATCAACGAAAAAAAATTGCCAAAGTTACCAATCTCAAAAAAAAATTGGTATTTTTAAGATGATGGAAAAAAAGGTCATTTTTTTTTTAAGTACATTGGCAATACTTCTCTTTGACAGTACATATTGCAATGTTATACCTACTCATAGAAGTAAGATTTTTCTTAATTAAAAAAGTTTTAAATTGGGGTTTGTGAATTTTGTCTGATCGGGGTTAATATTAACTTGTAGCAATTAATTGAATAAGAGAAACCTCTCTTTGAAATTCCAGTCACATTTTTTTTTCTCTTTAGCTAAATAATATATTTTTTTAAATATCACTATTGAAACCAATTGTGGTTAAAATATTATATAACATTATAACTATACATATTATTAAAAAAAATTATTGTATTTCATTCAATATTTAGATTATACTATTATTATTATTATAAGCCATTTATTTCCAGGTTACTTCGCTTTTAATATCGTCTTGCGTAAAAATTATTTTATATTATTAATATTTTTTCTAACAAAATTGCTTTACGTATTTCATTAGATTTCAAATCAATTAACAAAACACCCCACTATTCTCATCATAAATCACAATATACAGTGAATCACAAACAGTGATGTTAACTTAACAATCAAAGCCCCCAACACATAATATTTAATGTAAGATTTATTGATATAGCTGTTAGGACAAAGCATCTGAGTTTTGCAGAATTAATCCTTTAAATTGTTAACAATGTTGGGATAAATATTTTGAGGGTTAAGGTTTGTCAATATGGTGGTGGGTTATGGAGATCTTGTGTTCAATTCCTGTAATCATAATTCAGGACCGGACTAGTTTGTTCAAATACAGTACACCTCGAAGCTCATTAATCTAAAAAAGTAATAAAATCTCTCTAGGGTTTGCGAGAAACTAACTTATGTAAGTGGGCTTAGGTTTATTGGTACGGAGGTGGGTTATGGTGATCTTGGGTTCAATTCCCAAGATCTTCCTTAGTTTATATTTTTTATAAAAAGACCGAATTAGTTTGTGCAAAATACAGTACAGCTGGAAACTCCTTGAACCAAAAGAAATATGTAAACTCTACAAAAATAATTGATTTTTGTATCGGTTTTGCATTGGCCAAATATCTGAGCTAGAGAGCTAGAGAGATTTAAAAAAAA
The DNA here is from genome assembly GCA_022606495.2 of Halesus radiatus. Lineage (NCBI taxonomy): Eukaryota > Metazoa > Arthropoda > Insecta > Trichoptera > Limnephilidae > Halesus > Halesus radiatus. The sequence goes on along the minus strand of JAHDVE020000584.1, from coordinate 70,209 downwards.
ACACAAGCATTGGGGATCTCTGGTCCGTCCGAGTAGTTTTCAGTTGAAAAACAAAAGTGACATTTGGCGTCGCGTTGCAGTGCCTTTCCGTGGCCCGCCCCGGTACAACCCGAAGCGCCGCTCGGGGGCCGGCTGGGGCTGGGGCCTGCCGGGGGATCGCTCGTCCATGGCGTCAGGGGCCTCCCTGCCGCGGGGGCCCCTGGACATGCTCCGCGCTGGCTCCTCCTCCCCTTGCCCCTCGGACCGCCCCTTCAGCTCGGCCAGTTCCAGCCTGTCTGACGGCAGCCACCCCAGCCATGATGATAATGCCAGCATCGTCACAGGTACCTACCCCCGCGTTCACATTATTATTTTATGTCTTCATTTTGAGGTCTAGACTGAATGTGTTGTATGTTCTTAAACCAAATTACTTTGATGTTAAAAATAAAACTAAATCTGTAATCCTGCCGATGAAAGGTCCATTTTAACCTCTATTTCTGTAACATGCGTCGTTTTTGAGAAAGAGGTTAAAACCAAGCTATGTCTTTACGCCGAAACACATGAAGTTCTAGATTTCATTTTACAAATAAATGATTTATGTTTAATGAACAGGCTTATATTACTATCCGAGGAAGATGAAATTGAATCACAACCATCACCATCTCTCTTCGCCCATTTTTTATACATTTATGAATCTGCATGCTGTTTATGTGCATTTCTATTAGACATCTTGTTATTGACTGTTTATTTATTGACATTTTTATCCTTTTGGCTGTTTAAGTTTCCAGCTTCTTGATAATATTTTCCATACAAATCTAGGTAGCTTCTAATTGATATTAGGCAGATGAGGCTAATGTAGACTTTACAACCATTTAATTTTGAAATTTAGTATTAATGTTTTTTTAAACGTCTTAAATACATAAATAGTGTTAGTGCTTTATAGTTGAATTCAATAGATTTTTACAGTTACGCTTTTTAAATATACTTTTTAAGTTGATTAATATTTTTACTTTAAAATCAGGAGAATCTAAGTAATAATAATATTGCTTTAAAAAAAATACAGTTCTATTATGTATAAAAATATGGATCCAAACGACTGCTTAACCTCTAATAACATATCAGTTGTGGGTTTTTCGCTTTCAGACAAAAGCCTCGGTGACGCCAGTGACATAATCTCGGACTCGAGCGGGGTGGGCACGGCCAACTCGGACACCACCACCAGTTCGCTGGCCCTCCCCGGCGCCACTGTCGTGTGCCTGGAGAACTATGACTCTGCCATCTCTGGACACCTAAGGATTAGTCAAGGGGATATTATAGAAGGTAAGGCTGATTAGTTCTTTGTTTGAACAAAGCCTATTTCTCAAGTCCTCGAGATTCATCTTATTTATTAATACTGTCGATGCTGTATTTTAAATACTATTGATGAATTTTTTAAATATCGGAAATTCATCACTACTAGAGTACGCAAACACTCAAAAGTATTGTCAATACTAAATCCGTGTTACTCATAATCGCAGTGTAAATATTATACTTACCCCTAATCACTGCATCTTCGTAAACCGGGTGTGTATGGAAGTGTAGTAGCTATCAGATTTATGCCGACAACCCCCCTGGTGTAGCATCGAAGTAGCAGATTTTTAAGTGAAGTTCTATTAATATTGTTCTATTATTTCCACTTTGCGCATTTAAAAAAGGTGGTAATAATTCATTTGCAGCGCAATCGGAGAGAGATTTAAAATCAAAATATCAGTTTATTAAAGCAAATATGATATGCATAATCGATTTACTAAGGCCGGAATTTGAATGCACACAGAAACAGATCAATGTCATTAAATGGAGTAGAAAAATATCTACGGATTCTTTTTGCCATAAGAAACTGTTTACATAGATACCTGTGAAGTAAATCGGCAAAAATCGACAACCAAATCGCCTTTCCTTTATTAGAATTAATAGACAGGGGTTATTAAAATATTATCATACACGGCCTCAGTCAGCAAATGTCATGTCGCGAATTTGCAAACGAATTGTGAATCAATAGGAAGAGGTAAATTAATTACCATCATTATATGAATAATTGGTCGATGGGTATTATTACTCCTTAAATAATAATGTCCAAGTTTGTAAAGTGAAAACTCAATAATGTACCCATGTAATAAAAACATCATATCGTTTTCACCGTTCTGCAATGTACCTGCGAAATTGGTTGAATTTTTAAGGTTTGGAGCAATGTGATGCCAGACTAAAAAAAATCATAAACCATAGCAATTGGTAAATCTGTTCTCGGCATAAATATTATTATGAGTGATGATTTTATCACGAGCGGTGTAGGGCCCTATTACTTGTGCAGCTATACCAACGCTATAAAATCGTAATAAGGATTCTTTATAAGCAAGACGGAATATATTTACAATATTACTGTACTTGTCCAGGCGGCCTAACCTGCATTGTATCAAATGAACAATACTTTTAGATGCTTGGGCCACAAACGTTTTAGGCTTTTTGAGGAAAGATTTTCAATGTCAAATATATTTCTTTAATATTATTAACCCATTCCCCGCCTTGTGTACTTTAATATTCGCTAATAATCCACATCTCAATTTTTGAATCCGTCCAAAGGGTTCAACACATTAACAATCTGTGAATATCTTTCCAGTAACGGGCACCACCGACTGCGGCCTGCTGGAAGGCATGGTGCGGGGGGTGGGGCGCAGCTCCCAGTGCGGCCTGTTTCCACCCCACTGCGTACAGGAGGTGCGCCTGCGTCAGGCCCCTCCTAACATGCCGCTGGCCGCCTTCAACTCCAACACCATCTCGGGCTCGCGCATGCACGGCCGACGGGAACACAACAAGACTTATAGTGCCACGGCACCTAGACTGAAGAAGACGTGAGTTTATAGGTTTTACATCAGATTAAATGGAATAAAAGAGGCCAATTTATTATTGATTCGGGGACGGTCTATATAGCTCACATGAGCACTCAGTCCATACGCTCTTGGTGGTATCTCCCATTTTACCTTATTCTTTTGACAGTAACGCAGTTCCTTTGATAAAGTTCACCAGGGTTGTTATTAGATATTCGGGTATGTCTCTTGGTTCCACAATATGTCTTCCCAGGTAGCTGAACCTTGTTCCCATCAAGGCCCAAACATTGCGCCATAGGTGAATTGAAATCTCTTCATCCTCTTCACATTTCCTGCATCTATTGATGTTCTCCACTCCCAACAGCTGCATGTGTCTCCTGAGCTGGCAGTGTCCCATTAGTATTTCTCTCGCTTCCCGCAGTGAGAAAAGGCCAAAGTATGCATGCTTTGCAATAAAAATGCTGGAAGTATGCACTGAAAATAAGAAGAAAAAAGTTTGCCTTAGTTTTTCAGGAAATAGACCACCGCATACACACCTCATATAGAACCAGCATATAACGAAACTTTGTTGTGTTTTGCTTGACAATCTCAGGTCAGTGAATTAATTCAAGCCTAATGTGATGGCAGGAACTGCTACGGACGAGACGCACACATACACAAGCATGCACACAAAATCAACAATGTGTGTCTTTAATTTTTATTTTTCATTTATTTATTACAAAAAAATTTCAAAATTATAACATATGATTTACATGATTTTTTTAACTTGTTATTATTCTACTCTCCATAAGTTGAGCTCCAGTAGCTCGTGGTTATGGGAGGAGTATTTACAAACATAAGATAAAATGAATACATAGTTAGAGTAGGTGATATGAAATTAAAATTAAAAACTCATTAAGTAAATACAAACGTAAATCATAAAAACGCTTTTAGACTAATTATAATAATTAACGAAATAGTGATTATACGCTAGATAGTACATTATTAGGGGTACAATATATCATTATCTAAGTTCAGGGAATTAATTTACTTTTTAAATTGTTTATATTTCAAAGTGTCGGTTATACTAATTTTGTTTTTAGATAATAATATATAGAACCATCTTATACCTAAATACAAATAGTGGTGCTGAGCCGTGGTCGTTCTTAACATTGGGATAGCTATTAAACCATTAGTTTTAAATCTATTGCTTATACTATCAGTGGAGTGAATTTTATTGATGAAAAATTCTTTGTAAATTTGATGTAAGGCGTTTCTTTTATACAGTTCGGTAATAGATGATACATTGAATTTCCGAAATATCTCTATAGTAGGAAAGTCGTATGGTTTTTTTAAATATGATTTTAATTATTATTTTTTGAATTGTTATTATTGGCTGTAGTGAGGCTTTATAGGCCCCCCCCCCACCCAATAATGCCATACTGCAATAGGGACTGATTTAATGCATAATATACCATTTTAATTGTTTAATATGTTACGTATGTTATAGAATACATATATAAGTTTTCTTACTCCTTCAACGGTGAGTTTGATATGGTCGGTCGGATAATTATTGCGGTGTCATCAGCAAAAGATATAATTTTACCATGAATGGATAATTTAAACATTTGATTGACATAAATTATAAATAAAATTGGTCCGATGACAGTCCCTTGGGGGATACCAAAATCCAATATTATTTGTATTCAAACTATAACTACTCCATTTTTAAAAACTAAATTTAACACAAATAGGGCACAAATTGAATCATTGTTTCTCTTTCTTGCAGTGTTAATAACATGGAATATCGAACGGTAGTATTGCATAGAGCGACAAGAGGATTTGGTTTTGTTTTACGTGGCGCCAAGGCATCATCCCCCCTGATGGAAATAACACCATCAGAGCGATGTCCCGCCTTACAATACCTCGATGACGTGGACCAGGGGGGCGTTGCCGACATAGCAGGGTTGAAGAAAGGGGACTTCTTGGTTGCGGTGAGTAAATTTAAAATTATGATCTAAAATAATTAATAATGGTCCATTGTAGCAAAGATTGGGATGGCATAAATGTACTATGTAATTGTTAAGTATATATTCTGGGAAAACTACTTATACTATAAACATACATTTTTTACATGTTCATATTTACATAAACACATTATCTGAGAAGATGGTACAATTTATAAAGCATAATTTTGTAAAACATAATTGAGTAATTACGAAATTACTGTCAGCAAAGTGCATGATATTTGCGGGAATCACTTTAAAATTTTTACAGCATATTCTATTCTATGTGCAAACCTTTGAAAAAAAAATCGAACAAAAAAATGTACTAGTAGAAAATTGAGTAGTTAACAAACTGAGTTAAACTCCATGTATAAAAATTAATATTTGTCAGTGTGTCCTCAATTTTTTCAAAAATTACTCTGATCGGTTTCGCTGAAAATAGCACAGTTTGTTCTCATTAGTGCCGGGAAGGTTTAGAGAGTAGTTTGAATGTTTGAAATAGTTTGAAAAAACTGTTGCAATAATGTTTTAATTAGTATGAAGATTTAATTTATATTTTTATGAAAAACATTGAACCCTTCAGGTTGTATTGTGGTTAGCCCATAGATATACTGCTCTGGTAAGACACAAATTACATATTCAAAAGAAGAAGCTTTGTTTGGGTGGAATATTTTCAAAATGGAAAACACAAGTAAGTACCTACTTAAGAACTTTATTATTTAGATTTGTTTTTTTTTTTAATATTATGGCTTTCACCCATTAAGGGCGATCTTGGCCATGTTTAATCAGTTAGATTTTAATAATACAGATTGTTCTTAAAATTAGTTACTTTTAAACAGGATTATAATATTTAGGCAAATAAAATTGAAGTAGATAAGTTACAGCGTAAATTTGTGTTTTTAATCCCCAATAACTTAAATTTTAATGCCATTTTTGTAAATATATTTTGCTAATAAATTGTTCATTTAGGGGGAGTTGAGTCTTAGAAGGCAGGGAATACTGGTAGGGAGTTAAATTTTAAGTTTTACCAATTCATGCATAAAGTTTGGAAATTGGTCATTGATAGGGGACACTCAAAGAAATTATGGTCCAGAGTATCCTCTGACCTACAAGCTGACAAGGCGAGCTGACTATGTGGAATCTGGCGAGATGAATAAGACAAGAAGTGTGACCTAGTCTCATTCTAGTTATGGAAGAAAAATATATTTTTTCGCATGAAATATTCATTTAATTCTTGGACCTAGGACTTAACCTAAAGTGCTTATAATAATCATTTTCTGAGTTAGTTAGGTAATTAAATAAATTGCATTGTGGTAAATAATATGCCAGGTTTTACACGTCTTTGGGTATTTACATGAAATGATTTTAAGAAGAAAAAAACACTTAACTCATATTGTGTTTTGCATTCCCAGATCAACGGTGAGGACGTTTCATCCGCCTCGCACGAGCATGTCGTCGACCTAATCCGCAACTCTGGCTCTCTGGTGTCCATGACCGTCATTTCCGTGAATGCGGGTGGCGGCGGCGGTGTACCCAGCAGCCGTTCCGTGGCTCAGCTGTCCCAGCCGCAGGTGCAGGCAGCGCGCCAGTATGCGACCCTGCCCCGCAAGGCGGCCGGGGGTGGCGGCAGGTCGCCCGCACCGGCACCACCCCGGAGGGACCCCCGGACAACACTGAGCGTTGGCAAGGCGAGGGCCAAGTCTATGGTGGCTGGATTAGGTAATAATCAATCCATGGCAAAACAGAACATTGAAAAAGTGAAGAAAACATACCTAATCTAATCTAACCTAACCTGACCGTATCTTATCTAACCTATTCTTATATCTTGTTCTGTTTTGTTATTGTTCTGTTTTGTCATTGTTCTGTTAACTAAGATGCAAGGGGGGGAAACCAAAGGGGCGAGATAGGCGTACCGCCAATTTAAGTAACCCAGCAAATTAGTAAAAAGGTTTGGCTTGTTTACAAAAACCGAATACCTTGTTAAAGTATTTAGTTTAACCCTTTTTATAAAAGTTTTATAATTTGCTTACCGCTGTCAAAATTGCGCACAACAAACGTGGGCCACATTAAACTAGGCTGGTCTCAAAATGGGTGTCACGTGACCTTTGCCTCCAACATTCGAAATAGTACTTAGGGGACACAGTGAAGCATTTAGTACAGTCTAGGTGAGGTTAAGATTGGAGTGTTCTAAATTCCATCATATGCTTGTCAGCGATCGCAAATTGATTAATGTAAAAACTCCATCTTTTTATCCCACTTATAATCTCAGGAAAAATACTTAGTTCTTTTTTCCAATTTCTTATCTAATAATAATATTAATTACCAGAAAATGGCGGTGAGAAAGATGACTGTTCCGACCAGCTCGGGACGGCCAAGTCCTCTTCGGCGGAGTCCATTCACCAGCACCTGTTGGAGGGAGGCGCAGGGGGTGGCAGTGGGGGCGGCACCCCCTGCGCCCCCCGCACCGCCTCCATCCGCGCCCGTCCCCAGGTCACCCGCAACACTGCCATGGAACTGGAGGAGATGTTCCAAAGACAGCAGCGACACAATTCACAAGGGTAAATAATATTTTATTAATAAGAAGCCTAATAAGACATATAAATATGAGTGATAAAAATAATCCATTTAACTGGATCTGATCATTTATAACCAAAATTACTATTTCTTACTAAAAGAATTCCAAACATGTGCCAAGGCCAGATAGCTCGTTAGGCTTTGAGTGTGCGTGGACACTGCACCGATTAACTATTTCACCTATACTTTAATAGATCATACAACATAAACCGTAACCAACATATTATTATTGTAACACTGTACTATTTTCAGCAAACTATAAAACAAGGAAGCGTTTTTAATAAAATAAATAACTCCTTAATATAATACCTATGCATTCACATAATCAACACAGACCGCTCAGAAAGAACTCGATGGATCAACTGCGCAGGTGCCCGAATCACTGGGAGATCGGCGGGAAGTTTTAAATGTTTACAAAAAAGGGAATCCATCACCGGCCACGGATAATTACGATTTGAGAACATAAACAGAATATTATTTTTAAAATCTTATTCTCGTAGATGTCATTAGCATAAAGAAAGTATGTAGATTTGTGTGAAGATTTAACAAATAATTACTTGAAACCGAATTACAGGACACAAGCATACAGTGTGTCAACAAAATCTAGAAATTTTATAAAATGATAGTAAAATTTTTCATTACTATGGGCAACACCCAAATAACTGATTTTAGAGCCAAAATTATAATAGATTCAAATGCTAGGTTTGTCTTTTGAATCTGACGGGAAAATGACATTACTCAATGAACATATATATTTTTTTAATGCTAAATGTGAACTCTTCTACCACTTTGTTTTTGTATTTTGATTTAGCATCTAATACAACATGGCTTGTATTAGATGCTAAATCTTGATAAGAGTGGGTTTTACACCTCCACGACTCACATATATATTTCAAAAATACAACAGTGTTAAAATATGATGCAGAATCATCTATCTCCTTTCAGGAATTATCACTTGAACCATAGGTAGTGCTTTTTTAAAATTACATTATGTTTCCTTTCAATCATCTCAGTGTTGCATTTAAAACCATTTAAATTATTGCAGTGTACTCCATTTTTATTTGTTGATTTGTTGACATACTGTGGTTGACTAAATCTTTATTTACATTATTGCATTTTATTACTATCATGAATTTGCCTTTAATCCTTAGGTATGGCAACAACACCATGATGACGACGTCCGCATTCCAGGATGGCCTCATGTCTCCACCGCATTCTCCCGTCAAGATAACTTCAGCCAGAGTGTACGCTAGTGTAGCTGAAATGAAAAGATCTAAAGTCAAAGTAAGTCAATTACCCAATACCCATCGTTCAATCATCACTTCGGATCACCATTACAATAACTGAATTGACTTGACTTATGCATTACTTGCTAGCATCAGGCCCGGCCCTGAGTCAAACGGTGCCTGCCGCCCCTTTTCAAAACCTAATTGTAAATATGTACATAAAATTTATAAAAACTTCTTTTATGTGGGGATGACATTCCAGTTTTTTTTTTTCAATGATACTATGTCTAAAAAAATCATTGTAATAAGGAACTCCAGCCATTTTTAAATTATTTTTTTTTATTAATGTTGACATCCTAACTTAATTTTCTGTTTTTTAATTTTTTTTAAGGTTCGTTTTCATGGTTAAAATAATTGTTGAAATTTCAAATTTTTAAAGTCCACCAAAACGCACGAAATCTATGGCTTGTTGGGTGTGACCTCACACGAGCTTTCGCTTAGCGGTTCAAAATAGGCGGTAATCGGTATTGTATGGATTCCATACAAAACTTTGAGAACTTTATACTCAAATTTAACTGCTTTTAATTTAAGGAAACATTGTAGAATATCAGCGTCTCATTACTATTGTAGGTGCATTATACCAAAGTGCAAAAATACATTCATATCCGCAACTGATTAACAATTTATCAGCGTTCAAAGAAAGTCCATAGCTCACATTTATCCAACTTTTTTAAAACCTGAAGTGGAAGACTAGGCCACGTGTTGGTAACAGAAATGCGTATTATGATACCGCCGCATATCTGATATATCTATACCGGGTCCACAGATATTAGCGTTCTGACCGTTCCGAGTTATTAAACGATATTTTGGTATTCATATCTATTGAATAATGATTTGGTACGTGATAATGATAATAATATTTTGATGATTTTTATAGCGCCATTTTGGCGAAAATCACATAAAGGACGCTGTACAAATGTTTTTTTTCTTAATGCTCTTTTTTTCACTATTGAAATTTAGTACAATTTAATTCATTGCATTCCTAATGTGTCACAAGAAGATGCTTAAAATAATAATAATAAAATAAAATGGTTTACATGATTATATTATAGAGTTGGTTGTTTACTTAATAGAAAAAATGGAGTGCGTAACTACAAATTTTGTTTTAGAAGTAAAATCATAATATAATATACGTAATATACAATGTGACGTATGATATTTAACATATAGCATAACGGTACTAGTGGTATATTATGTTGTTTACCTTATTACTAACAGTCTATCATATCGATAATAAGTACTGGCATTACTGACCGTGCTCGATGTATTCGATATTCATGGTTAATATTAATAAATCTTTGGTATCGCCGATATTTCAATAAAAATTCGGTGTCAACAATGAAAAAAACTATAAAAATAGCCTGAAATGACAAAATATTACGAAAATTTTAACAGTTATGTCCCAGACACCATTAGGTCTACAGTGACCATTTTGATTTCAAATTGTACCCAAATTTTTTCTACTAAAAAGAATTAAATAATTTATCCCGAAAAATTTGTCATTCGGGATTCAAAATCGACAATAACGGAAGAAATTTCCAAAAATTTAATTTTTTTAATCTCGACTACAAATCCAGAGGTAGTGGGTTCAAATCTCGGCGTGCGCATGTAAATTTAATTTAATTAATCTCCATCGTTTTACAATTAATTCGTTAAAAATAATATATATAGTATATTTATGGTGCGTTACAAAGTGAAAGATGGTTGAAATGGATTTAGCCTTGTTTAGTGCTTAGATCTGAATAGCCCGCTACTTCCCCACCTTCCTCTTCCCCATCGCCTTCTCCCCCCCCATACCTTTTATCCTTACAGCATACCCCAATAAGGGATGTTATAGTACCATTGGCTTCGGACAGTTGGGACAATTGTGCGGTATTCGCATAAAAAAATAGGAGTGTCAAGAGAATTCATAATGCGAAAGTAAATGGCAGAAGAATTAATCAATGCAAAAATGATATGAAAAAAGCTTTATGGACACCCACCACGAATAACATAATTCCGACAGACTAATATATCAATATTAGGTAATATCACAAAAGAATAGGTGTGGCACAGAACCTAAACCTAAACCCTCGAACTTTGTTATTATTTGGCTAGAATTTTTTGTATGCGATTTTAACCTATAATGCTTTGAATTATCTATGAAAGGCAAATCAGAATCGCTTGCGTTAATAGCCTCTATATGTTTTCTGCACTTGCGCAGTCCACATTAACGTATTGGCTTGAAATAAAAATATATTGTGCATTATAAGAAATAATAGGTTTGAGGTATCATTAGAAATCCTCCGCTTCCAGAATAATTGAAGAAATAATCACCAAAGTGCCAATGACATTGTCGTATTGTGCAAGGGCCGGAGTATAGATTATTACGTAGAAAAATTCGTTAAAATTGGTATGAATTTTCAAGCAAAAACTCTCAAGTAGTCGCAATAAACAAACAATGATTTTACGAGCAAAATGAACAATGTAAACAGCGAAATTATAAGCCATAAGCATGGTAAACAGCGGAAAAAAAACTTTATCTAGTTATAGTTGGGCTCAAAAATGGCACGTGTGACGTCAGAAGCGGTGGTGCCAACAGAACATGGTGTTTTTATGGTAATGTTTTTAGACTTTTTGAGGGAGAGATCGATTCAGACGGTTGCTGATGGTTTCATCTCTTCCTCGCATTCAATAAATGCTGGCATCCCACAAGGATCGATTCTGTCTCCGACATTGTTTTTGTTGCACATCAATGACCTCTTGACATGTGCACCAATCCATTGTTACGCGGATGACAGTACAGTCCATGATTGCTTTTTGTTTGACAAGCCCCCCAAAGGGCACACAAACTCCAACGGCTCGGAGGGCTTTGAAACAGAGAATGGACGGTTACCTTGAGAGGGTCTCCTCTTGGGGTAAGAATAACCTCGTCGAATTTAATGTTTCAAAGACCCAATCATGTCTGATTACGTCTAAAAGGGATCGAAATGACAATCTAGTCTCCTTTAATGGAAGCAATCTTCCCAACAAGCCCTCCATTGATATGCTTGGTGTAACCTTAAGTGATCAGCTCAGGTATGGGGGCTCCATCGAAACCCGAGTAAAGTTAGCCTCTCAGAAGTTGGGCGTATTGTACAGAGCCCGCAGATACTAATAGTACACAATGAGTACAAACAAGAATTTGGCAGCCACCTCTGGTCGGGAGTGAAAAAAACCTTGACTCTGTGCAGAAACGGGCGGTCCGTTTGATAGATTCGCCTATCTTAACAAATGGGTTGCAATCTTTGGAGCACAGACGTCGGGTGGGAATGCTGTCCTTGTTCTACCGGTATTTTAATGGAAGATGCTCCGAGGAACTAGCGTCATTGATCCCTTCGGCACCGGTGCATAGTCGGGAAACACGCCAAACGCGCGCCCAACATTTGCACACGGTTGACATTTGTCACATGAGAACGGGTCGCTTCTACGACTCGTTCTTGTGTTCAACAGCTCGGCTGTGGAATGATCTGCCGGCCTCTGTGTTTCCTCCATTCTATAACATGGGTCTCTTCAAGACCCAAGTTCACTCCTTCCTATCCTCTAAAAGACCCTCCACACAGCATCCCCAAAGATGATATAGGCCTTGAGGGAAATTATTTCCTCCTTGGTCTCCTGTGTGGAGTTACTGTAAAAAAAAAAAAAAAATTCTACACCCCGATATTATATGCCCGAGTTGTACGAATTGAGTTTTTCCATACATTTTAATAGATTTTCTGTGAAATATATTCTTAATAATTTATAAAAATCGATAATTAAAAAAAAAAAATATTTGGTAACCTACATATGATTTTACTCCTTTCTGCTCACATATGAGTATTTAGACACATAAATAAATATATACGAGTATATATATATATTTTTTTTTAAGTGGCTATTAGGATTGTACTAACATTTAAAGCCTCGCTGCACGCGCACCGTCGAAATTGTAAACAGAGAAAATAAAACAGCTATACTGTCTGGAAGTCTTTAGCCCGAGCCGCTAGAGGCAGTGGTGTAGCATGTTGCCACTATTTTGATGTCTATTGTGTAATCTATTAAAATGTATGGAAAAAAACAATTCTACGACTCGGGGCCGCTGGTTAGCATGTTGCCATCAAATGTTCAGAGCTGGAGGTATTGTCATATAAGGGGAACGGCTGCGGTGCCTGTTTCATACAAAACTGAATTTTGAATTGGAGGCCAAAATACCCATCCAAACGGAATGATCTATTTTTTAATTAAAGGTTTAGTAAATATCCAGTACGGATGAGAAGTATTTTATTTATTTTTGTTTTACCTTATAAAATATCGGCCATTAAAGGAATTGATTTTTCACGATTTTAGAGGCATCTTTAACGGGGAGAGGGACGTCGTAGAGTTATTATTTATTAATTCAAAATAATGATAGCAGCTACTCAGCTTTACTGTCAATGACTCCGAGCGTAACAAATGCCACGAGTAGCCAGATATTTCTATTGCATTGTCTATATTCTATATTTATCTTAGCATTCCAAAATGAAATTTATGTTCATTATAAATACATTTCAAATTCATCTGCATTTATCATTTATGAAACAAACATTGTCCAAATGGCTGGCTTGGAATAATGCGACAGCACTACAAATTCGTATAACCGTGTCCCACTCTTTCATTACTTTATTTTTACGCCTAGACGCCTAAATGTCTCCTTTTCTCACCCCATGTTTGTTCGAACAAACTACATATATCTATCTGTCTATAAAATGAGAACTGCGAAAGTTTTTTCTGCACCATCAGGAACTTCAGTAGGATGGAGAACTAAGATAATACCTAAAACAATGATCTGTGGTCGAGTTTTACGGGTTCAATTGTCACTCAAGTAGGTATAATACGGATTTTTTAATTTATTGTATAGGCACTGGGCGTTGGGTGCTGGATCTGGAACGGAATGCGTTTTTCTAACTTATTGGAAATAATATAATATTGTAAACAATGTACTTACCTTTTTAATTTAAATAAATAATGAAAAATTAGCTGCTATCAGCGCCTTGGCAATCAGCCGGCTGGAGCGGACCAATAGGGTAGGATAGGGCCGCCGGCCCTGGCTAGCATTTTAGTTTTATTTCTTTGTAAATTCTGCATTTTCACTTCAAATAAAACGAGTCACATAGAAATAAAGGCAGCAGCTTTAAGAATGTCTGATAATAACAAATATCACTTTAATCGAAACCTTTTTATGATAATTTGATTTGTGCAAATTTTATTACATTAGGTGCACAATTTACTTTCTTGGATATTTGCTTTTTCTAATAATAATTGACATCTCCGTTTTGTTTTGAATACCTATGAAATTTTATGGAACTTCCATCTTGAAAAGTGCAGTTTCTTGCATTCTGGTTTACCCATTTATGAACTGTCTCTTTTTTTTTTAAACACTACCATATTTTTTATATTATATGTACATACATGCTAAAGTGATGGATTTGTTATAAATCTTACTTGCTTCAGATTCCAACCACCAATAAAAATCAAAATGATCTTTAAAACCCTAAAACATATCAAAATGTGTATCAAATCTACCAAATTGTTTGGTTTTTTAGAACATGAATCGGGGCAGGTTCACGGGCCCCCGCATCCCCGGCATGGGGGAGCTGCGCCGAGACTTTCACAGCACGCCGGACCTCTTCGCTTGTCGGCCCCCCACCGTACCCCTCTCCGCGCCCACCAAGGGCAGCCGCTCACAGGAAGACGTCAATGCTCTCATCTATTCGCAAACATGTAAGTTTTATACTCCAACCGACTATTGTTGATTTGGTACTAAAAAGAAATGGTACGTAGGTGTCTATATATTCTGAAAAGTTAAATGTTTCACTTACTATTTTTTTAATGCCAATATCCGTGGCAGGGTGGTAAGGTTTGTGACTCAAACACAGGTTTCTATTTCCGAATCTGGTGCGGATTAATCAAATAAAAATTTATTTATGTTGGTTATTTTACACATGCTTTAATAAAATGCATGAGTCGTGGAGTTACAAAAGTTGCTCTGGAAATGGAACTATTGTGTGGTGATTTTTTATGGAAATATAATACACCCACCTTCATTCCTATCGAATCCCTTCCCCATCCCGGTGAGTTTACAACAGAGCTATTAGTAACATAGAACATGTAAATTAAGTAAATAATAAAATTTTATTTCATTCCAGTATCTCGCAGCGGAGGTCTCCCACCTCCTTCGCACCCCCCGCCGCCGCCCCCCACAACAGGCGGGCAGCTGATTGCAGTGGACGTGGGCACTACCTCCGACCAGGCCACCACCACCTCCATGACAGACTCCATCGCAGTCCAGCCCGAGGCTGTCATGTCCTCTTTCCGCCCCGCGGATAGTGCCAAGCTGTACGCATCGCCGCAGGACGTCAATTCTGTCGTCTTTAGGAGCAGGACTCTGCCTAGTAAAACTCAGGTGCATTTTTTGTTTATATTACTTTATGTAACATTATGGACAGCACTGTTAAGCCATGTCAACTGTACAAAATTAAAACACTGATTATTACTAGTGGTGACAGACAGTTGATTTTTGAAAGCGACTCGTCTTTCCGCCGCTAGCTCAGCCTGACCACCGGCCGGTGCTGGCTATTCCCCCAGTTTGCATATTTCCGCAATGGTCCCAGGCCAGTACCAGTGTACGTGTGCCGCCTGGCATATATTGCCATACAAATTAGCTCTGGCCGAAGAAAACATCCGGTAAAACCATTGTGTCTGTCACCGTGCTAAGTATTAAAATTAGTAATATAATAGTGTTTCAAATCAACTGTCCAAAGGAACAACTCTTATTACCTATATATGTATAAACCTTGTGATTGACATATTGAGTATTTTATATTGGTAAATATGCACCCTCCAATATGCCAATGATTTTGTACTTATTAGTGACAATAACCAAGAACTATCAAAAAGTCAATGCTGAATGAATTGATATAAAAACAGTCTATTAGTATTGGATTAAAGCTGAACCTCAACAAAACCAAGATCTAATGTGCTACCAAGGCCAACACATGTTCATGGGAATCTTTGGGAAATGTTGAATAATATATACACACATACGAGGTTTGTTCAAAAGAAAAGGGAAATTTCGAATTTTTTCGAAAAGTATTTATTTATTCATCAATATCTATTTTCTCCCCTTCAAAGTAATCCCCCTCAGATATAATGCACTTATGCCAGCACTTCTTCCAATCCTCGAAGCACTTCTGGAATGCGCTTTTCGGTATGGCCATCAGCTCGTTCTTCGATTCTGACTTTATCTCATCAATTGTGGCAAAATGCTTTCCTTTCATTGGTCTCTTCAGTTTCGGGAATAGGAAAAAGTCGCAGGGAGCCAAATCTGGTGAATACGGTGGTTGAGGCATGATTACGGTGTTGTTTTTGACCAAATAATCACGAACAAGCATTGATGTGTGAGCTGGTGCATTATCGTGATGCAAAATCCATGATTTGTTTTTCCACAATTCCGATCGTTTGAGCCGTATTGCTTCACGCAAACGTTGCATAGCTTCCTTGTAGTATTCCTTATTAACCGTACGACCTGTTGGGAAGAACTCATGATGCACCACGCCATTGTAATCGAAGAAAACAGTGAGCAAAACCTTCACATTTGATCGAACTTGGCGTGCTTTTTTCGGTCTCGGCTCTTCTGTTCGCTTCCATTGGGATGATTGGGCCTTGGTTTCGACATCATAACCGTATACGAGTACCCACATTTCATCACCAGTTATGACCCTTTTGAGCAAATCTGGATCGTCGTTGATGTCATTCAACAACTCCTGAGCGATACTAATGCGACGTTGCTTTTGCTCAAAATTTAGCAATTTCGGAATAAACTTCGCTGCCTCACGTTTCATGCCCAAAACATCCGAGAAAATTGCATGGCATGAGCCGATTGATATGCCAACATCCTCTGCAACTTCCCTAATAGTGATTTGACGATTTTCCAAAACCATTTTCTTCACTGTTTCGATGTTTTCTTCGTTTGTTGACGTGGTTGCAACTCCAGGACGCTCATCGTCATTAACATCTTCTCGGCCTTCTGTAAAGCGCTTGTACCACTTATAAACACTTTTTTGAGACAAAGTAGACTCGCCGAATGCCACAGTCAACATTTTAAGTGCATTGGAGCACTTTATTCCATTTTTATCGTAAAATTTAATAGTTTAAGAGTAGAAGAAAATTTATATGAGCCTCCTTTAGCACACTTAGTCATATCCTTAAAAACAAAAAGCTACCTCAAGATCTCTACTGCTCAAGCATGTGGATAAAATACAACCGTCATGAATTCCATAGAAAATCTCATTTTAAAAGTATTTTTTCGGCTATGTTTGCAGGTGCGTAAATCTCAGAGTTTACGTGCAGGAAGTGGATCTACTTTCCAGCCCAACACTCCGATGGCGGCAGACGACCCTTGCAACCAGTACGCACAGCCCTTCAAACCTCTCCGCAGCAACTCCAGCGTCGGCAACAAGAAGATGTTCATCAATCGACAGGTAATTCATTAAATATTTAATAAAAGCAC
Source organism: Halesus radiatus (assembly GCA_022606495.2). Lineage (NCBI taxonomy): Eukaryota > Metazoa > Arthropoda > Insecta > Trichoptera > Limnephilidae > Halesus > Halesus radiatus. The sequence continues at coordinate 52,979 of JAHDVE020000584.1, read as the reverse complement.
ACATTTGTTTATGGCTTGTTAAATCTTAGGCAGGAAAATGTTTATTTCCGTTTGTCTATTCACAACGAAAACAAATACAGAATATTATTCAGATTTATATTGAGCTACAAGTTTAATAATATTTGAACACTAAAAGTTGGGAATAATTATTTTTAGGATATCGAATCTAAAAACATGTTAGTTTGTTCATCTAACACTAGAATATTGTCAGCAGAAATCATTTTCTAGTATCAAAATATGAGCACCAGTGTACGAATTTTTGGAAAACATAACAAAACTATACCGCTGCTTGGACTTCAATTCACCGAAATGAAATAAAAGTGGCTTTCATTCCCTTGACTGATTTTTGTTTGCCTTGGTGATGTATATCATTTTAAAACTAATTAAGTAATCTAATTACATATTACGTGATAATTTCGGAGCCAACTTCAATGAGCGTCTTTAATTGAAAGATAATTTGTAGGGGAATGCTTGGAACTTGCAGAAAAATTAGATACGTTATAAAAATTGTTTTACTGTTGCATATTATTGTCAAGAAGATTTAAACCAATATTGTTTTCATGCTCTTTGAGATAGGGAAAATATATATCACATCTGCCATTTGCCAAAATTTCGAATTACGTGGGAATTCGTTAATTCAAAATTTGGTTTTCGAGGTCCTGTGGATTTCGAATTAGCAGGGTTCTCCTGTAATATTAATTTAACATAAGCATTTTTTGAAATGTTGCTATGTAATTTAAAATTATACATTGACTTGTATAAGGCCTGATTTCACTGTGGATAATGTAGCGCTGTACATACGTATTTAAAATGTGTATCTGGTTCTTAGAATTCTACTGGTTCCGGCCCTCCACCAATTCCCGAGCCGGATTACAGCATGAGTGAATCAGAAGATGAGCGGGATGGGCAGCGACTAGCAAAGGAAATGGAAATTGAAGAAGTCTGCACCAGCATCAGCGCCATTCACATTGTTACAGAAACTAGCGCCAACAGTAATGCTAGGTATGTTTATTTATTTATCACTTCTTGTGCTTTTAACACATATAGTCTGACATTTAAAAATAGACAAAAATTGAGGGCGCTGCGATTGTTTGAAAGGTTTTAAATGGCAACACACAGATAACTCATAAAAAAATTAAAGTACGTTTTAAAAAACACAATGGTCCAAGTGCATATGTTTCACTTTAACCAAACGGTGTTATGAAATTTGCGGTATACTATGAAAGGAATGATTCTGAAATCATACATCATATTCTAAGATAATTTTATGTTATTGCTTTTTTGTACGGTGTGCAAAGAAAAGCGATTTTTTTTTGTTTTCCTGATTATTTATGGATCGAAATAATCATGTATCAGATGTTAGATAAATTAAAAAAAAAATCAATATCAAATTAACACATCAAAATTATGAATTTAAAAGAAACAATATTTTTTTTAATGATTTGCCTTGTTCCTTTAAAATTAACTGTCAAATGTGTTCACATTAAAATATGTGAACATGTGTTAAAAAATGTGAACACATTTCAAGGACGAAGTCAGTAGCTTGGTGTTACCATAGTAATAAAATTTTAAGTTTCATCATAATAAATATCTACAATTAAATGCTGAGCTATATCTCATCTGATAATATACATAATACATAGTGTAGAGTCAATATATTGTTGAGACTCTGTGTCGTCTTCATTTCTGCTGCTAGTCTGTGATTTATATTTGTTTTCTAAACCCTTTCTATTTATTTTTCAGTGGTAGCAGCTCAGGATCTGGCTCCATGCACCACTCCTTCTCGGTTGATGAAATTCAAAAGATACGAACACAACTTAAGAGTTCCAAGTCATATCCCAATGACTTCTTGAAGAAAGGCGGTGGCAGAGAAGAACATCACCCTGAACACGCCGATGCAGAAGGAAGCAACGATGATGGAGACAACTCCTCGTCTGGAGTCAGTTCAGACCAAGAACTGACAATGGGGCCTCCAGAAGAACTAGAACAAAAGAAAGTTGTCAAAATACCGCCAGAAAACAAAAAATATTCCAACGAACATAGTATTAAAGTTAATTCTGATAAAATACAATTTAGAGAAAAGCCTGTAAAGGAATCCAAACAGTGTGATGTAGTCATTAAGAATACAAGAGAAAAAGTTTCATTTAGTAATAATGTTATGATAAAATCTTCCAACAATGTCATCACTACGGAACCTGTGCACCTGAACAGTTCCTCCGAGAATATCACCACCTCCCCTCCCAACTACTCCTCAAAAGGCAGCTCCGTTTCACACAGCGGGTACAACAGTACCACTTACTCCATGGTCAGTACTCCTAGCGGAACCATCAAAGTGCTGAATACCAATCCCCTTCCTCCTACCAGCACCTTGCAGAGACATAACTCTTTGACACGGAAACAGGCAGCGAGTTACATGCTGAAGCGGGACACCAAGGTTGGGCAGTCGGCTGCGGAGAGATTGGGAGTGAATGTTTCCAAGGCACCCATGGGCAGAAAGGACCAGGGGGGACCCGAGAGCAATGGCAAAGGAGCTCTCACCCGCAACGCTGTCTCTCTGGCTCAACTACCCCCACCCCCGGAAGAGGGTGGAGACCTGTTTGTACCCTTGCCCATGCAGTACGATGCGTCGGGCCCCCTCACGGCAGCGGAGGACGTGCCACCGCTGGCCCCGCCGCCGCAATTCAGTGATCGAGTGCGTATTGTTGGAGCACTTCCCAAACAGAACAGCCGATTACATAGTCAGTAAACTTATTCATATTTCAATGTCAGCATTGTGGATTGAAGCGTTTTGCGTATTCTCTAGTATTTAATATTTAACTTTGTTAGGAATTTTTTTTTTCTTTCACCAACGGGAAGGTATATACCAAAGATACTACTTTTATTATAGATAATTTAAAACCAATTTAAAAATATGATATTAACATTTTATATCCAATATAATACTAATGATTTGAAGATTTTTACATTGACTTAGAAATTATAGTGTAAGATTTTTATCTCTTTTGTAAATAAATATAATGATGTATTCAAATTTAAGTTTACCTATCTACTGAATATTTCAGTAAGTTTAACTGATGATTGAGTCTCTTCTCTCGCACTTGAATATGTATTATAGAACTTGCCTGCGTAAAAATGCACACAAGTTTAGTATTAAATTAATAAATCAGTAATGCGAATTAGTTGTTTGTTTTGCCATCATTGGCTTCCATCACCATGTCTTTGTGTATCAAGCGACACTAATAATAATACTGAATATCTACATTGGAATGGTTATACATATAAGTAAATGTTCATGAATGCCATTTGTATACGCATTGACAAAGAAACTGCAGTGAAATATCTATCCCTTTAGTAAGGAACATCGATTAGCCAAATATTCCTTTATAACATTGTAAAGTTTAAAGTTGAATGATTACCACAAATAATCAACCAATATGGAAACTATAGATAGATGTTTCGCTGTACAAACTTCTTTTATAGTTTGAGCTGATCAATCAATGGCAAGTTCTCTGTAAGTACTTCTTGTTAATTTACTCTTCTGCCAAAATTGCCAGTCTATAATAATAATGTATACAACTATTGTTAAAAGGTTTATCAATATGTATGCACTCTTGAAACCTTAAAACTGTAATAAATCAAAACATAGATGTATGCGAACTGCATAGATATTTCTGATGGCCGGTAAATAAATGACACTAGGATTTTAAGTATTTTGTACTTTGTATGGAAATACAGAATAAATTTTGTAATATATTAGTTTATCTTGGTAAAATGTACAACACTAAATAATGATGAGTATTGTTATGTGTTATGAATGCCTAGTTTGTTTTTACAAATAATAATGGTCTCCTTTGCATTGAGTGTTGTTGAATTTAGCTAACCAGAATACCAAAACCACTTGATCGCAGAGTTTGGCATTTTTCAATTACTACGAATGGCACAACCCTCAAATTCTACATTATTTGGTTAAATTATAATTATTTATAATGTAAGTGTTTTGAGTCACTAAAATATAAGACTTGTGAATAATATTAAAACATTTTATAAAATGTAGATTTGATTATAATTATTGTCAAAGATTATTTGTGCCCTTTGAAATTTTTTCAGCCATATTCATTAAGTTCGGAGATTTAACATTTATTTCTTGTTAGTTAATAATTTGTAAATTTAACAAAATGCCATACAACCTTTAAATACTTTTCTTTAGAAAACTGACAAAAAATATTCCTGCCAAATAGATATGATTGATTTATTATTTTATTATGTATACTGCAAGGCTATTTATACTATGTAAAAATAAATACACTATTTAAAAATCTTTTCATTGTTTCCTTATCAAATCCAGAATATCAATCAAATCCTCGAGACAATAGATTTTGAGTGAGTTAGCAACCTGAAGCCGGCGATTGACTCACAACATTTGCCTGTAATGTAACGCATTACAACTTGAGCATTACGAGAGTTAGATCAGCTAGCCGAACGACATGCTTGTACATGTGGAATTATAATGTTTGTTATTCTAAAATAACAATACCTCCAGGTCCTGAAATTTGATGACAACATGCCACACTAGCACCCTCCAGCAGCCTGATTTGTACGAATTAGGTTGTTCCCTACATTTTCTATGAAATATATTCTTTATAAATTATAGCTTTGTGCTACGCATCTAAACAAATATCATTGACGTCAAAATACTGTAGTACTGGTGTAGATGTTACCATTTCAATGTATGGTAATTGTCAGGAGCTGCACGTATTGTCATATTTCTACAGTATTTGATAGAAGCAACTATACAAATTATAGTATAGAAATAATGAGAGTGCGGTTTGTTCAAAAGAAAAGGTGAATTTTGAATTTTCGCAGGCTGTGTACATTCGATTATCGATTTTTTTTTGTTATGTTGGTACACATATGTTTATCATATGTTAGCATTATCAGCCATTTTGGATTAGTGGTTTGTTTTTGACAACAGGAAAGGAGCAAAAGCAACGTCGCATTAGTATCGCTCAGGAGTTGTTGAATGACATCAACGACAATCCAGATTTGCTCAAAAGGGTCATAACTGGTGATGAAATGTGGGTACTCGTATATGGTTATGACGTCGAAATCAAGGCCCAATCATCCCAATGGAATCGGCCAGAAGAGCTAAGACCGAAAAAAGCACGCCAAGTTCGATCAAATGTGAAGGTTTTGCTCACTGTTTTTTTCGATTACAATAGCGTGGTGCATCATGAGTTCTTGCCAACAGGTCGTACGGTTAATAAGGAATATTACAAGGAAGTTATGCAACGTTTGCGTGAACAATACGGCTCAAACGATCGGAATTGTGGAAAAACAAATCATGGATTTTGCATCACGATAATGCACCAGCTCACACATCAATGCTTGTTCGTGATTATTTGGCCAAAACAACACCGTAATCATGCCTCAACCACAGTATTCACCAGATTTGGCTCCCTGCGACTTTTTCCTATTCCCGAAACTGGAGAGACCAATGAAAGGAAAGCGTTTTGCCACAATTGATGAGATAAAGTCAGAGACAAAATCGAAGAACGAGCTGATGGCCATACCGAAAACGCATTCCAGAAGTTCTTCCAGGATTGGAAGAAGCGCTGGCATAAATGCATTATATCTGAGAGGGATTACTTTGAAGGGGAGAAAATGGATATTGATGAATAAATAAATACTTTTCTCGAAAAAATTCGAAATTCTCATTTTCTTTTGAACAAACCTCGTATACTAACATGGAAGAAAGAAACTTATTTATAACATATAGGTACAGTTAGAACAAATGCATATAAATAACATATACATTTATAGATGTGATTTTAACCCCCAATGATTGTTAAATTTTAATGCCATTTTTATAAATAAATTTAAACAAATTGTTAATTTGAGGAATGTTAAGACTTAAGCAGGGAGTACTGGCAGCGGGTTGAATGTTAAGTTTACCAATTCATACATGACATTTGGAAATTGGTCATTAATAGGATACTCAAAGAAATGATGGTCCAGAGTATCCTCTGACCCACAATCACATTAAGACAAGCTGACAATTTGGAAGCGGGAGGCCCATTCTGGTTCTTTTTAAGGAAAATTCCTTTTCCTTAGGCTTCAAGACTTCTTGCTTAACTGCGGAAAATATCTTCCAAGTGACGCAAGATTTTTAACCAAAACTTTTTAAAACGATTACATTATATTGTAATGCATTTTAATAATTTTTTAAAATTTTATTTTCAAATAGCATAAATACGCCTTCTAACGAAGAATTACATTTTGTGAAATGGTACCTAATTCGCTAGATAGTAATGACCTTTTTATTCTGTCACTACTTCTAAAGGTGACATTTGCCACCGTGGTATATCTAAGTCGCCGCCTACCGTTGTCAATTGTTTTTACTTGTTACATTGTTAACTTATAATTAACATTATTTGTTACACTGGTAACTTACTTAATATTGAGTTTTTCTCTTGTTAAAACTACGCAAATAAATAATATTTATAACGAATGTCATTCGCTAAATGACAGCTGGCAGCTGTCATCCAAAAGAACCAAACCCGCAGTTAACAGGTTGAATTTTAACACAAAACTGCATTAACGTCATCTGTTGGCTTCAATGGTTTATAGTAGGTATTTCGGGATAATTTTACATTAAAAAAAATTTGTTATAATTCGTAAGATGGCAGTTTAAAAAAATTCAATCTTATTTTCAGTTAGATATATTTAATTAATTAACCATTCGTATAATAGTTAGTGGTGTTTTTTATTTTTATTTTATTTGGAAAACCAACAGTTTACAGCAATAATTACATATGGCAAATATATTTTTAAAAAATGAACCAACAATAGGTTTTCACTTAAGTATAATGGTTAGCATAGTTGCCTCACGATCGGAAGATCGGGGTTCAATCCTTGGCCGTCCCAAAGTTCTTTATTATTATTTTTTAGTATCCTTTTATTTAAAAAAATATTTTTTTGGAAACTTATTAACATACGATGTATACCTCAAGGGCGCTGTATCATAATTTGTGTAATATATTAGTGTAACTGTTCTATACTGTTCTATACAGACTACATGTTCTATAGAAAATAAGTAAAAGGAAAAACATATTTCTTAGGAAATTGATAGGCAAAAACAAATTAAGGGCGAGAGGGACGTCGGAGAGTTATTATTTGTTAATTCAAAATAATGATAGTATTATTATGCAATATGATAAACATAATGTTTTTAAATAGAAAAATATTTATTAAAAAATTTATAAATTTACATAGGCTTAGTATTTATCGAAATCTAATCAGAAATATTACTTTTTCAGACCGTCCCATTGTATGTTTTACAAAATATTTAAAATACGAATATGATTTTTAAACCGGAGGAAAGTATTTTTAATGCTTTCCCGTTGCGTTTTTGTAAATAAACAGAACCAAAGATTTGTAATCCGCATTACAAAAAAATATATATAATATATATATTAAAGTTACGTAGTGTTCATGAAAAAATTAAACTACACACTGTTCTTTTTTTAAATTTATCTTATCGACATGTTACAGAAAAACCTTCACAGCATTTTTTAAGGATACTCAACTTTTTAAATGTCTTTGTAAAACATGTGTATAACGGTCAGAAATGTGTAATATTTCTGATTATATTTTGATAAATGCTAAGCCCATGCAAATTTTAAAAAAAAACGTAATAAATATTTTTCTCTTTAAAAACACCATATTTATCGTATTGCACAATAAAATTATCATCATTTTGAATTAATAAATAATAACTCTCCGACGTCACTCTCCCCGTAAATGTACCTACATACTACTCTACTCCTAATAGATAAATTGATGTGTTTGCTTGTAAAATTGTATTTTTTAAACCTTTTATTCTCGCCATCACTGTGGTTGTCGGGCTACTATTTTTTGCAATTTAAGTCCGAATTCGGTCCGATGAATCACCTCTTGAACGCGCCTCGTATGTGATTTAGAATTCTGACTAAGCAATAACAATACGCACAATAAAACATTTATTATTTGTTCTTTCAGACAGAAAAAATCATTCTTGAATTATGCACGATGGCCAAATTTGACAAGCAGGTTAATTATCATTTGAAGTGAAAGGGGACTTAAAAAAGGGGACACCGTAAATCACCGTAATTCTATAGAAATCACCGTAATTCAACAAGGTACACCGTAATTCACCGTAAATCACCGTAATTCACCGCAAATCAGCAAAAATATCAGTTTTTACAGTACTTCACCGTAATTTACCGTAAACCAGGAGAAATATCCGTTTTTTTCACAATAATCAGCAGAATCATTCGTTTTCTCACAGTAATTCACCGTATATCCGCAGAATTTTCGTTTTTAGCGTAAGTTCACCGTAATTCAACGTAATTGACCGTAATTCACCGTAATTCTACTGAAATCACCGTAATTCAACGAAGTACACCGTAATCCACCGTAAATCACAGTAATTCACCGTTTTTCACCGAATTTATCCGTTTTTTCACAGTAATTCACCGTAAATCATTAGAAATATCCGTTTTTTCACAGTAATTCACCGTATATCCGCAGGATTTTCGTTTTACGGGTAAGTTCACCGTAATTCACATTAATTCACGGTAGTTCACCGTAGTTCACCGTAATCATCGTAAATCACCGTAATTCAGCGTAAATCAGCAGAAATATCCGTTTTTCACAGTAATTCACCGTAAATCAACAGAAACATCCGTTTTTCACAGTTATTCACCGTAACTCACCGTAAATCAGCAGATACGTTCGTTTTCTCACAGTAATTCACCTATATCCGCAGAATTTTCGTTTTACGGGTAAGTTCACCGTAATTCACATTAATTCACGGTAGTTCACCGTAGTTCACCGTAATCATCGTAAATCACCGTAATTCAGCGTAAATCAGCAGAAATATCCGTTTTTCACAGTAATTCCCCGTAAATCAGCAGAAATATCCGTTTTTCACAGTTATTCACCGTAATTCACCGTAAATCAGCAGATACGTTCGTTTTCTCACAGCAATTCACCTATATCCGCAGAATTTTCGTTTTTAGCGTAAGTTCACCGTTTTTTCACAGTAATTCACCGTATATCCGCAGGATTTTCGTTTTACGGGTAAGTTCACCGTAATTCACATTAATTCACCGTAGTTCACCGTAATTCATCGTAAATCACCGTAATTCACCGTAAATCAGCAGATTCATTCGTTTTCTCACAGTAATTCACTGTATATCCGCAGAATTTTCGTTATTAGCGTAAGTTCACCGTAATTCACCGTAATTCTACTGAAATCACCGTAATTCAACGAAGTACACCGTAATCCACCGTAAATCACAGTAATTCACCGTTATTTAAGGTAAATCAGCGAAATATTCTTTTTTTCACAGTAATTCACTGTAAATCAGCAGAAATATCCGTTTTTCACAGTAATTCACCGTAAATCAGCAGATTCATTCGTTTTCTCACAGTAATTCACTGTATATCCGTAGAATTTTCATTTTTAGCGTAAGTTCATCGTAATTCACCGTAATTCAACGTAATTGACCGTAATTCTACTGAAATCACCGTAATTCAACGAAGTACACCGTAATCCACCGTAAATCACAGTAATTCACCGTAATTTAAGGTAAATCAGCAAAAATATTCGTTTTTTCACAGTAATTCACCGTATATCCGCAGGATTTTCGTTTTACGGGTAAGTTCACCGTAATTCACATTAATTCACCGTAATTCACATTAATTCACCGTAAATCAACGTAATTGACCGTAATTCACCGTAATTCTACTGAAATCACAGCAATTCAGCGTTTTGCACCAAATTTATCACAGCAATTCATCGTAAATCAGGAGAAATATCCTTTTTTTCACAGTAATTCACCGTAAATCAGCAGAAATATCTGTTTTTTTACAGTAATTCACCGTATATCATCAGAATTTTTAGCGTTAGTTCACTGTAATTCACCGTAATTCAACGTAATTCACCGTAATTGGCCGTAATTCACCGTAATTCAACGAAGTACACCGTAATTCACAGTGAATCACCGTAATTACGGTGAATTACGGTAAATTCCGGTAAATTACTATAAAAAAAAGATATTTTTGCTGATTTACGGTGAATTACTGTGAAAAACGGATATTTCTGCTGATTTCCGGTGAATTACGGTGAAATCCTGTGATAAATGGATATTTCTGGTGATTTACGGTGAATTACTGTGCAAAAAGAATATTTTTGCTGATTTACCTTAAATTACGTTGAATTACTGTGATTTACGGTGGATTACGGTGTACTTCGTTAAATTACGGTGATTTCAGTAGAATTACGTTGAATTACGGTGAATTATTGTGAAAAAATTGATATTTCTGCTGATTTACGGTGAATTACTGTGCAAGAAGAATATTTTTGCTGATTTACCTTAAATTACGGTGAATTACTGTGATTTACGGTGGATTACGGTGTATTTCGTTGAATTACGGTGAATTACTTTAAAAAACGTATGTTTCTGTTGATTTATGGTGAATTACGGTGAACTACGGTGAATTAATGTGAATTACGGTGAACTTACCTGTTAAACGAAAATCCTGCGGATATACGGTAAATTACTGTGAAAAAACGGATATTTCTGATGATTTACAGTGAATTACGGTGAATTACTGTGAAAAACGGTTATTTCTGCTGATTTACGGTAACTGTAAAAAAAAGATATTTTTGCTGATTTACTGTGAATTACTGTGAAAAACGGATATTTCTGCTGATTTCCGGTGAATTACGGTGAAATCCTGTGATAAATGGATATTTCTGGTGATTTACGGTGAATTACTGTGCAAAAAGAATATTTTTGCTGATTTACCTTAAATTACGTTGAATTACTGTGATTTACGGTGGATTACGGTGTACTTCGTTAAATTACGGTGATTTCAGTAGAATTACGTTGAATTACGGTGAATTATTGTGAAAAAATTGATATTTCTGCTGATTTACGGTGAATTACTGTGCAAGAAGAATATTTTTGCTGATTTACCTTAAATTACGGTGAATTACTGTGATTTACGGTGGATTACGGTGTATTTCGTTGAATTACGGTGATTTCAGTAGAATTACGGTGAATTATTGTGAAAAAATGGATATTTCCGCTGATTTACGGTGAATTACTTTAAAAAACGGATGTTTCTGTTGATTTATGGTGAATTACGGTGAACTGCGGTGAATTAATGTGAATTACGGTGAACTTACCTGTTAAACGAAAATCCTGCGGATATACGGTAAATTACTGTGAAAAAACGGATATTTCTGATGATTTACAGTGAATTACGGTGAATTACTGTGAAAAACGGATATTTATGCTGATTTACGGTAAATTCCGGTAAATAACTGTAAAAAAAAAATATTTTTGCTGATTTACGGTAAATTACTGTGAAAAAACGGATATTTCTGATGATTTACAGTGAATTACGGTGAATTACTGTGAAAAACGGATATTTCTGGTGATTAACGGTGAATTACTGTGAAAAAAGAATATTTTTGCTGATTTACCTTAAATTACGTTGAATTACTGTGATTTACGGTGGATTACGGTGTACTTCGTTAAATTACGGTGATTTCAGTAGAATTACGTTGAATTACGGTGAATTATTGTGAAAAAATGGATATTTCTGCTGATTTACGGTGAATTACTTTAAAAAACGGATTTTTCTGTTGATTTATGGTGAATTACGGTGAACTGCGGTGAATTAATGTGAATTACGGTGAACTTACCTGTTAAACAAAAATCCTGCGGATATACGGTAAATTACTGTGAAAAAACGGATATTTCTGATGATTTACAGTGAATTACGGTGAATTACTGTGAAAAACGGATATTTATGCTGATTTACGGTAAATTCCGGTAAATAACTGTAAAAAAAAAATATTTTTGCTGATTTACGGTAAATTACTGTGAAAAAACGGATATTTCTGATGATTTACAGTGAATTACGGTGAATTACTGTGAAAAACGGATATTTCTGGTGATTAACGGTGAATTACTGTGCAAAAAGAATATTTTTGCTGATTTACCTTAAATTACGTTGAATTACTGTGATTTACGGTGGATTACGGTGTACTTCGTTAAATTACGGTGATTTCAGTAGAATTACGTTGAATTACGGTGAATTATTGTGAAAGAATGGATATTTCTGCTGATTTACGGTGAATTACTTTAAAAAACGGATGTTTCTCTTGATTTATGGTGAATTACGGTGAACTACGGTGAATTAATGTGAATTACGGTGAACTTACCTGTTTAACGAAAATCCTGCGGATATACGGTAAGTTACTGTGAAAATACGGATATTTCTGATGATTTACAGTAAATTACGGTGAATTACTGTGAAAAACGGATATTTCTGCTGATTTACGGTAAATTCCGGTAAATTACTGTAAAAAAGAGATATTTTTGCTGATTTACAGTGAATTACTGTGAAAAACGGATATATCTGCTGATTTCCGGTGAATTACGGTAAATTACTGTAACAAAAGATATATTTTTGCTGATTTACAGTGAATTACTGTGAAAAACGGATATTTCTGCTGATTTCCGGTGAATTACGGTGAAATACTGTGATTAATGGATATTTCTGGTGATTTACGGTGAATTACTGTGCAAAAAGAATATTTTTGCTGATTTACCTTAAATTACGGTGAATTACTGTGATTTACGGTGGATTACGGTATACTTCGTTGAATTACGGTGATTTCAGTAGAATTACGGTGAATTACGGTGAACTTACGCTAATAACGAAAATTCTGCGGATATACCGAATGAATTACTGTGAGAAAACGAATGAATCTGCTGATTTACGGTAAATTACTGTGAAAAAACGGATATTTCTGATGATTTACAGTGAATTACGGTGAATTACTGTGAAAAACGGATATTTCTGGTGATTAACGGTGAATTACTGTGCAAAAAGAATATTTTTGCTGATTTACCTTAAATTACGTTGAATTACTGTGATATACGGATGATTACGGTGTACTTGAATTATTGTGAAAAAATGGATATTTCTGCTGATTTACGGTGAATTACTTTAAAAAACAGATGTTTCTGTTGATTTATGGTGAATTACGGTGAACTTACCTGTTAAACGAAAACCCTGCGGATATACGGTAAATTACTGTGAAAAACGGATATTTCTGCTGATTTACGGTAAATTCCGGTAAATTACTGTAAAAAAAAGATATTTTTGTTAATTTACGGTGAATTACTGTGAAATACTGTGATAAATGGATATTTCTGGTGATTTACGGTGAATTACTGTGCAAAAAGAATATTTTTGCTGATTTACCTTAAATTACGGTGAATTACTGTGATTTACGGTGGATTACGGTATACTTCGTTGAATTACGGTGATTTCAGTAGAATTACGGTGAATTACGGTGAACTTACGCTAATAACGAAAATTCTGCCGATATACCGAATGAATTACTGTGAGAAAACGAATGAATCTGCTGATTTACGGTGAATTACTGTGAAAAAACGGATATTTCTGCTGATTTACGGTGAATTGCTGTGATAAATTTGGTGAAAAACGGTGAATTGCTGTGATTTACTGTGGATTACGGTGTACTTCATTGAATTACGGTGATTTCAGTAGAATTACGGTGAATTACGATGAACTTACGCTTAAAATGAAAATTCTGCGGATATACGGTGAATTACTGTGAGAAAACGAATGAATCTGCTGATTTACGGTGAATTACTGTGAAAAACGGATATTTCTGCTGATTTACAGTGAATTACTGTGAAAAAAAGAATATTTTTGCTGATTTACCTTAAATAACGGTGAATTACTGTGATTTACGGTGGATTACGGTGTACTTCGTTGAATTACGGTGATTTCATTAGAATTACGGTGAATTACGGTGAATTACGGTGAATTACGGTGAATTACGGTCAATTACGGTCAATTACGTTGAATTACGGTGAATTACGGTGAACTTACGCTAAAAACGAAAATTCTGCGGATATACGGTGAATTACTGTGAGAAAACGAATGATTTTGTAGATTTGCGGTAAATTACGGTGAATAACTGTGAAAAACTGATATTTCTGCTGATTTACCTTAAATTACGGTGAATTACTGTGATTTACGGTGGATTACGGTGTACTTCGTTGAATTACGGTGATTTCAGTAGAATTACGGTGAATTACGGTGAACTTACGCTAATTACGAAAATTCTGCGGATATACAGTGAATTACTGTGAGAAAACGAATGAATCTGCTGATTTACGGTGAATTACTGTGAAAAAGCGGATATTTCTCCTGATTTACGGTGAATTACGGTGAAATACTGTGAAAATATATATTTTTGCTGATTTCCGTGAATTACTATGATTTACGGTGGATTACGGTGTACTTCGTTGAATTACTGTGAAAAAATGGATATTTCTGCTGACTTACGGTGAATTACTGTGAAAAAACGGATAAATTCGGTGAAAAACGGTGAATTACTGTGATTTACGGTAGATTACGGTGTACTTTGTTGAATTACAGTGATTTCAGTAGAATTACGGTGAATTACGGTGAATTATTGTGAAAAAACGGATATTTCTGCGGATATACGGTGAATTACTGTGAGAAAACGAATGAATCTGCTGATTTACGGTGAATTACGGTGAATAACTGTGAAAAACGGATATTTCTGCTGATTTATGGTGAATTACTGTAAAAAAACGGATGTTTCTGTTGATTTACGGTGAATTACTGTGAAAAACGGATATTTCTGCTGATTTACGGTGAATTACGGTGATTTACGATGAATTACGCTGAACTGCGGTGAATTAATGTGAATTACGGTGAACTTACCCGTAAAACGAAAATCCTGCGGATATACGGTGAATTACTGTGAAAAAACGGATATTTCAGCTGATTTACTGTAAATTACGGTGAATTACTCTAAAAAAAACGATATTTTTGCTGATTTACGGTGAAATATGTTGAATTACCGTGAATTACGGTGATTCACAGTGAATTACGGTGTACTTCGTTGAATTACGGTGAATTTCTATAGAATTACGTTGTATTACGCTGATTTACGGCGAATAATTCAACATAAAATTCAATTGCAAACAACGATTTTGAATAACGATTCATAATCACTTTTTCATAAATTTAAATGCTTATGTGTTTATTCGGAAATCAATCTGTGAACCTCAATATCTCAGTTTCATGCAAATGATAAATAAAACCTTGTTGATCAAAGGGATCGAGAGTGGTTCGAATAACCACCGTGGGGCAGCATTCGCTCGACAAAAGACGGAAACTTCCGAACATGACCCCCTCGACATTCCACTGCTCAAAGTAAAACACAATATTATTTGACAACATACCACTTCTGTTTTATATGATACATTGACGATCTCCGTGGTGTAGCGGCTAAGACGTCGCTGTCGCGTGTTCGATGCCGGCATTGGCAAATAACGTTTTTTTTAAATTAATTTTTAATATATTATATAGTATAGATTTTTGCACTATGTTCCAGAGTGGGAATCAATACGTATCGCTCTGGTGAAAGATCACATCAAAAACAAATAAAATGCTTCTCATTCGTACTAGATATTTACTAAACCTTTAATTAAAAAAATAGATCATTCTGTTTGGATGGGTATTTTGACCTCCAATCCAAAATTCAGTTTTTTGTGAAATAGGCACCGCAGCCGTTCCCTTTAAGTAATAAGACTTTAAGCCTAATGAAAATGATAAGGAATTTCCATAAAAAGAACCTTAATAGACCTCCTGTCGGGGTGGCTTAGAGAACAATACGGGGTTATGTAGGAATTTTTTTTTTTGGCATGAAAGTATATTTATAAAACGGCGTTTGACAGGGTAGAGTTAGGGGTAACACAACAGAACCTCAAAACTTTACTCCAAACCATTCATAACGCCGAGTACTTCAGCTGGTAGATTATAAATGCCAAAATCTAAGGTACATTTTCATTTTTAAAAAATACACATCTTACCCTTGTTTTATTTATTCCGAATAAGTGTCAATTTTGGTTTGCTATGTCCACCCTGTCTGTCACTTTGACAAGAATTTTGTTTACAACATGGCCGACAAATTCTTTGTTATTTTGAATTGCGGATGCGGTTTTTAATCAAAATAAATAATGGAAGCCCCCAAGGTAATGTTTATATTATGCTTTATGTTGACGATCTTTTAATATTTATATGGACTCTTAGTGTATCTACTATTTAAAATCAGTGCTAATAATATTAATGTAAAACGAACCATTTCCAAAATACCTGGCTGAATCTATTATATTATGAAACCCTGCTGTATCTGTGGTATTTGTAATTAACGTAACCTAATGCTCAATGCTGTAAGTAACCTATATTGCTCAATGCCGTAATAATTAGCAATGTTCTAAATGGAATCCATTGATACAAAACTACTTAAAAAATATTTATTTATCTGGGTGGAAAATTAATTATTTGATGTTTCTTCTTTAGTTGATCTTCCATGTAGATCAGCCCCATGGATCGGGAGATGTGTATCTTTGTTGGCAGAAAGGAAGCCAAGGGTCATTATTAGCCACTACTGGTACGGATTCCACTGTGGCAGTATTCAATAGATATGGACAACTTCAAGAAAGAATCAAACTTTCTGGGTAATTTATTAATATAAGTTACGCATAGTATTCCCAAATCCATACATATTAAGCCATCTTTTTTTTAATAGACTCAGTAGAAATGAAATATGGAAAGAGCACATTATTATTTCTTTCAAATATTATCAATACAATGAAGATATGAAGCAATTGCGTTAACTTTAGAAGTCATAGGAACCAGTTTGGTGAACACTACAACCTATAAAAAAATATTGCAAAATACAATTTTTTTTTTTTAATAACTTTGGATATTTTAATATCTCAACAGATACCTATTAGAACGGCAAATCCTTAAAATGTATGATAAAGTATAAGTTTAGGCGAGATAGACTGATTTTTTTTTCGAAATTTGTCCAAATTCACTTCAAAGAAGCTGTAAAGCTGTTTATGCACCAAGAAAAGGAGATAGATATTAATTTTTGATAAATTTATGAAAAAAATTGTTAATTTTCTATAAGTTTAATGCTTTTTGTCATAAATGTATGTTCCAACTTTTTTCTGGGGCGTGCACAGCTTTCCAGCCTCCTTGGACTGCTCTACCCTGCTAGCAATCGAGCCTCCATTAAAAAGAGATATATTCAAATATTTTCCACCAGCATTGATCCAAGTATTGGTAAATCTTTGATGGTCTTTAATATGCATTTATTATAGTCTCTGTTGCGACATGGAATGGGACAACGATGGTGATAACCTGGCCATCATCACTCCTGCCAGTTCATCTGTTACTATTTGGGAATGCCACGCCAACAAGAAGGTCACCATTGATACGGGCTTGAGAGAACCGCCAACTTGTATCGCTTGGGCTAAGCAGGAACCCATTTTGGCTATTGGAACACAGAAAGGGAATGTCACATTCTACAACCACCAAACTACCAAGTCAGTAATAAACCCATAAAATATTCTCAGCCACATGAGGCAAAAATATCACGTCACTTGGAACTAAAGCCAACATAAAATATCATGTCACTTAGAACTAAAGCCAGCATAAAATATCATGTCCCTTGGAACTACAGCCAACATAAAATCAAAGTTCGTGCTATTAATTATTTATTTAATACTCAACGATTTTATGATGGCCTCCATGGTCGAGGGGTTTCCTCAACCACTAATCTGGATGTGGTGGGTTAGAATCCCGGCATTTGCAAGGAAATGAAATTAATTTAAGTTGCGTTATTTTAAATCTAATTAAAAAAATATGTATATGGTATATGCTTGCGTCACATTCTATAGTGGTAGATACTCTCAGTATCGCTCTGGTGAAAGACCATCATTCAGAATTGAAATGGCTTTAGCTGTGTTTGGTGACAGGTACTACCCCACCTTTCCCTACCCCATCTCTTTCCCCTCCCCATACCCTTCAGCCTCACAACATACCCAATTGGGGGTGTCATAGTCTCACTGGTAGTTAGCAGGGAGCAGTTGAGACTCTTGTCTGTTATTCATGTAAAAAATTTAAAAAAAACTGTATTTGCTATTCAATACCAGTTATAGGTCGCACAATTAGAGTTAAGGCGAACAACACACACTTTGGATTGTATGTATTGGTGCATATGTATACGAGGTGTGTTCAAAAGAAAAGGTGAATTTTGAATTTTCGCGGGCTGTGTACATTCGATTATCGAATTTTTTTTTTGTTATTTTGGTACACATATGTTTATCATATGTTAGCATTATCGGCCATTTTGGATTAGTGGTTTGTTTTTGACAACTGGAAAGGTTAGTCACCTTTTTGTGTGTTCTTCGATTTTTTACTTTTGAAAAAAATGAATCAAAGAATATGTATTAAATTTTGCATTAAAAATGGAATAAAGTGCTCCAACGCACTAAAAATGTTGACTGTGGCATTCGGCGAGTCTACTTTGTCTCAAAAAAGTGTTTATAAGTAGTACAAGCGCTTTACTGAAGGCCGAGAAGATGTTAATGACGATGAGCGTCCTGGAGTTGCAACCACGTCAACAAACAAAGAAAACATCGAAACAGTGAAGAAAATGGTTTTGGAAAATCGTTGAATCACTATTAGGGAAGTTGCAGAGGATGTTGGCATATCAATCGCTCATGCCATGCAATTTTATCGGGTGTTTTGGGCATGAAACGTGTGGCAGCGAAGTTTGTTCCGAAATTGCTAAATTTTGAGCAAAAGCAACGTCGCATTAGTATCGCTCAGGAGTTGTTGAATGACGTCAACGATGATCCAGATTTGCTCAAAAGGGTCATAACTGGTGATGAAATGTGGGTACTCGTATATGGTTATGACGTCGAAACCAAGGCCCAATCATCCCAATGGAAGCGGCCAGAAGAGCCGAGACCGAAAAAAGCACGCCAAGTTTGATCAAATGTGACGGTTTGGTCACTGTTTTCTTCGATTACAATGGCGTGGTGCATCATGAGTTCTTGCTAACAGGTCATATGGTTAATAAGGAATATTACAAGGAAGTTATGCAACGTTTGCGTGAAGTAATACGGCTCAAACGATCGGAATTGTGGAAAAACAAATCATGGATTTTGCATCACGATAATGCACCAGCTCACCTCACACATCAATTGCTTGTTCGTGATTATTTGGCCAAAAACAACACCGTAATCATGCCTCAACCACCGTATTCACCAGATTTGGCTCCCTGCGACTTTTTCCTATTTCCGAAACTGAAGAGACCAATGAAAGGAAAGTATTTTGCCACAATTGATGAGATAAAGGCCACTCTCTGACGGTTCGGTAGGGAATCCACATAAACCTCATGCGTGATACCGACAGGGCACTGCGCCATTCATTTCAATGGGCACTAGCTCACGACACGGGGGGGAAGCGGGAGGGGCGCGACGTACTTCTGTTATACCACAAGCGGGACAGCAATTTAGTAGCTTCTCGGTAAATACGCATCCAGCATATCTATGCACTGCGTTTCGATCGTTTATGCGCCATTTATCCTTTGACTTCAAACATGGAGAGGGATACGAATTTTCGGCTAATAATGGAGGTAGAGAAATATGCATGCCTTTATAACTATAAATTACCGGCATATACATTAAAGGGTTTTTAAAACTCTTTCCTCAGCACTAACGCACTCCCTCATATTGGTATTCATTTTTGTAATATATGGAGCAACGCGCTGGACCAGTTTTTAGAATGATTTTTTTGACATTCGGTACATTTGTCGGAATTTTACACTGTCTTCGGACATTTCCCTGGCAGCAACAAATAACCTACAATGAATATTACGTTCAATGAAGGGGTGGATTCAAAACCTCCTCCTTTTTTTGTCTCATTCGAAGGAATAAATTGGATACCAGAGCCTCGTCTTCACTTGATTCCCCCGACATTTTTCTATCTTGAGTTTGACAGATCCGATAACATTCGGCGGTAAACATAACAGAAATCTGCAATACCGACAATTTACTGGCGGCTACAAATCACTGCAGACCCGTCAGAGAGTCGATGGAGGAAATATTGTGAAACATTTCCTGCATTTTTGCAGCACCCGGTTTATGTCGATTCCCTACCGGACCGTCAGAGAGTGGCCAAAGTCAGAATCGAAGAACGAGCTGATGGCCATACCGAAAAGCGCATTCTAGAAGTGCTTCGAGGATTGGAAGAAGCGCTGGCATAAGTGCATTATATCTGAGGGGGATTACTTTGAAGCGGAGAAAATGGATATTGATGAATAGATAAATACTTTTCGAAAAAATTCAAAATGCACCTTTTCTTTTGAACACACCTTGTACACATCCGACAGCCTTTTGTATTTACGCCTACTTACTGTTTAGTGAGAATGGGACAAGAAGTGTATACGATCATCGAATTTAAATATTCGAAAAATTACTACAGTTGTTGGAAAAAAATTTCATTGTGTTCTTTTTGTTATTGAAAAAAAAATCTTTTTAATTTTCAATGGAATTTTATTTTCTGAAGTCGAATAACCAGTTTGAAACAAGCTGTATGCAAGCAA
The DNA here is from genome assembly GCA_022606495.2 of Halesus radiatus. NCBI lineage: Eukaryota > Metazoa > Arthropoda > Insecta > Trichoptera > Limnephilidae > Halesus > Halesus radiatus. Next base: position 32,383 of record JAHDVE020000584.1, on the reverse strand, counting down.
TTCACCTGTGTGAGTACTTTTAACGCAGTAATGCTTTCGAAAAAATTGAACCTCCTTCTGCAACGCACTTTTGCCCGAAACTCTATCATTGATTGTTGCGACAAAACGCTTTCACGAGAAACGCTTTCGCCGCAACCGTTCACCGAGAAAAATTAATAACGGTACAATAGAACCTTTTAAAATGCTATGATTGCAATGAACGAAACGTAACACACTTACCGAATATTATAGAGATCGAACATGCTCTTCGAAAGTTTTTTCTTCTCCGAACAAAGAGTACCCCAAACAATTGACATCATTGACTGTTGTGACAAAACGCTTTCACGAGAAACGCTTTTGCCGCAACCGTTCACCGAGAAAAGTTAATAATGGTACATTAGAACCTTTTATAATGCAATGATTGCAATGAACGAAACGTAAAATACTTACTGAATATTGTAGAGATCGAAGATGCTCCTCGAAAGTTTTTTCTTCTCCGAACAAAAGAGTACCCCAAACAATTACTGTCAAATCACTGTCTTCCATTTTTCAAAACATGTTTGGTTTGGGAAGGTACGGACTGGGTAAATGGCAATTAAGGTAGGAATCAAACACATCATTTCAGAACCTAACAGATACTATAAACATAAAATTATGGTAAACGTTATCTGATAAGACGGAACAAGTGAGTTATTACGAAATTAAACCAGCAAGTGGTTGGCAGAATGTTTTTTATGCCTGGCATACGCGAGGTTAAATAATTTTATGGTATTTAATGAAATATGTATATATATTTTTTATTTTTGATAATCGTTATTAATGTAAGTTTTTTTTAATAAATTTAGACGTATTCCTGTAATTGGGAAGCACACCAAGAAAATAACATGCGGGGCCTGGAATAGTGACAGCATTTTGGCTCTTGTGGCAGAGGACAAAACCCTCTCCATCAGCAACTCGGAAGGTGATACGCTAAGGATCGTTTCCCTCCGAGACCAGCCTAACGACTTGCAGTTTTCAGAGATGAAAACTGATGAGAGGGTGGCGGGGGAAAATACCGTAAGTACATTAAGAAAAGAAATTATATCAATCACATGGATAACAGCCAAAATATCTTTACCAACACTTTTGTGGAAACCTACCATCGTTTATGCTCCAATATAAATTATTAGCATGCATACCATATTACGAACCTTTCTTTTTGCCATCTGGTAATATTATAATTTTAAATTGAATATTGATTTATAAAAATACTAAACCCCTTTTCCGCTTCGGTAAATTTGGCTGTTGTTCTTTGATATGCATTACCAGCTAGCCAACGTATCACCAAGTCATCCATTTCAATTAGGTTTTTTTGGAAAATTTTTCAATATGTTTTGTTATTTGTTTGATTTCCAAAAAAAGGCATAAATATACTTTGACAGATTGAAACATAGGTTGAAATGGCATTAGTCATACTTAGCGACCAGCTCTGAATAGCCAAGTACTTCATAACCTTCCACTTTCCCATCTCCTTACCCTTCCCACTTTTTTCACCCTCACAACATACCCCAAATTGGGGGTGCCATAGTCCCTGAGAAGAATGTCACATTATTTGATTGAATGGCTTCAAATTGTTTCACAATGATTAGCATACTGCTTTATTTTTCAGATAAGCCTGGTGGTTGGAAAGCGTACTCTATACCTGTACAACTTATTGGATCCTGAGAATCCCATAGAGCTGGCATTCCAGCAGAAGTATGGTTATATAGTGAACTACAAATGGTTTGGTGATGGCTATATCCTCATTGGATTCTCAGCAGGAATCCTGATCGCCATTTCCACCCATATCAAGGAAGTGGGACAGGAACTGTTCCAAGTGAAGAATCATAACGACTCCATGTCGGATCTGGCGGTTTCTCAAGTGCTTAATGAGGTTGCAACCTGTGGGGATAGCATGTTAGTTTCATAATAACTTTATTTTTAAAAAATATTTACATATTTAAACAGGTTAAGAAAACTTACTCCATTTAATAATACAAATTTCATTATTTGTATTGAATAAGTGGATGCTTTATCGGGTATCTAGTTTCCAACTTCATCTACAGATGTTGTCTATTGTTTAAAACTTTATTACATATGTACATTAGAATCTTATATTAGCCAATTTAAACAGGATTCTTTCTCCTTATCCATAGAAAGCTCAGTGTAACAATTAAGGTTAGCTGCCTCTGGTAGTCTTCCTTACATTTTTAAAGGCATTAGTTGTTTTGTAAAGGAATTGTTTTTATCCATAAGGTATAATTTAATTAAATTCAGTATGAATAGCAAAAGTTGATCTTACTTTAATAAGTTCATAATGAAATCAAAGCCAGTCTGAAATATTACCAGTATAGGTTGCACAATTAGAGTTGACCTGAACAACACACACTTAGGATTGTGTATTGGTGCATATGTATACTCTTCAGACAGGAATGTCTCTGCAATAGTCACTGAGAGACAGCCTTTTGTCTTGTTTACTCTTACTTATTGTTATTATACCTATAAATGGCGTCCTATCTACAGCGCCCTTGAGGTAATTTTTCACAAAAATGGCGCTATACAAATCATCCAAGTATTATTATTATTAAATGGTTCTCTGTCATCGAATGGAGCGTCGCCAGTAGCGAGCATTCATCCTGGTGCTGCTGTATTCGCTCACCGCATTATTAACGAAAAAGGGACAGCCAATGTATACAATCATCAATTTTGAATATTCGAATTTTTTGGAAAGTTTTTACAATGTATTGTTTTCATTAGATGCGATACCTATAACTTTGGCAAATCCTTATAACAAAGCATGAATAACACCTTTTAGGTTAAAACTCCGCTCACTCTGGGACACGTCGGAAAGCAGCAATGCCTTCTATCCGCAGGGCGGGGCGGAGCGCTGCTCCTGGAGCCTGGATGGGCAGCTGCTGGGCGTTGCGGGCAGGTCCTCGGTGTCCGTGTACCTGACACGGCTGGCCCCACTCTGTGCGGCGCACAACACACGGGCTATGCTGCTCACCAACCTGACAGAGGGAACCCTGTACCAGTGCGTGCCTGCTTCTGATCTGTCCTCTTCCGATGTTAAAGGTTACAATTTATGATTTGTTTGTCAATGTTTATTTAATTAAATTTTTGGTTCCATAACAAAACAATATTGAAGAAAAGTGAAGAAAAAGGACAAACAAACTACAAACCTAACATGTTCTTTTAACGTGTTCTATTTTATCTGGTTACCTCAATTTTTATATCCTGCCTATCTAACTTTTCTATATTGCTGTGTGTATACTGGCTGATTAAACTCAAAACTGGGGTGGTACACTTGTATCAATTTTGTAGACAAAAAGTATACTCGTATAATGGAATTAAGATTGAAGAAAGGAAAGATCGTTCAAATCTACGTCTTCCAAGAAAAAGACACCGCACCTCATGGCGAAACTTACATAACTGGTACTAGCGCAATTCTACTGAGTTGTTCTGGGTTGCGGTCTGCAGGATGAAGATTACCGCGATGAAAGCCAACATCCAATAAGAGAGGGCTTCAAAAGAAGAAGGAGTATGTGGACAGAAGTGAAATGTTTTAGTTATTTTTATAACTCAAAATTGAATCTGAAATTATTTAAAAGGGATGGAAAATAAATTCTTAGTATAGCGTCAAAGATATTTCTGTAGTTTATGTAATTTTTTCATTTTGTGAGATTATCTTGCTAGAATTAAAATGATTATAACTAAATTAAAAACTATTACAACCCTGCATAAAACTTTTACACAAAAAACAAACAAAGAGACGTTACCGTTCACACTTGTGTGTGCATACAGAATATCTTCACTTTCCGTCACCGATGGAAAACATTCCCCTCGCGGGTGAAGGGTTTGTTTCATTTTTTAATAGTCGCCGCACGGTGCATGTCTATCTATGCATCCCGTCCGATGATACTTCATCAGTCACAGCATAAATCGGATGGGTTTTTTATGTTACTCGTATGTGTACTGAGCGAAATTATAATTGTGTTCAGGAAGAACTTTGCAATCATCATAAGGATAGCAGCCAATAATATGGGATTTAAAATGGAGGATAATTTTAACAAGTCTTGATCTTGAAGTATGATATCGGTGTAGATGGCGTAAATTGAACTGGTCTCATTAGCTAAGTTGGTTAAGCAGTTTCCCCGGATAGGCAGAGGTCCTGGGTTCGAGTCCCAGATGCGACTGAAATCTTTTTATTTTCTGTTGTTTTTTCGGATTCGTGTTTCATTTGGGATGTGTTAATATTATCTTCTTCAGTGATTATATAATATATTATTATAAGAAGTTTGCGTATGTATCTGTAATAATAATAATTAATTTAACTGTTATATAATCACTTATTTTGTCTGCTATTTCTAATAGCATTTCAGTCCTCATATTAAGAACTTTTTAAAGGACACATTGTGATAAACACATTCATTGGCTATATTAAACAATGGTTTACATAAAATATTTCTTATTAATTTTACATTCATTGACATTTAAATCGTTTTTTTATTCAAACAATATACAAAACAATAATATTTTATTCAAACCTATAAAAATATGTAGTACATCCAAAAGATTATTCTAGAACTCATCTTGTCGTCTACACAAAATGTTTTATCTTTAACCAGAACAAAATAGGAGACGGAATGTGTATGAAAACAAATATTTTTGTGTATGGTTTTTTTATGTAATGTTTCGAAAAAACATTCACAGGAGAATCGTGTTTTATGATTTCACTAATTATATTTTTAATAACAGGCGGCTCAATAGAGCTCATGCGTATTCGCTTCCTCATCGAACCTCTGATAATCGCCGTGGGTCCCTACCATGTCTGCTATGCCAGCAATGACACAGCGTGGTTTTGCGACACAACGCTGCAGCAGCCGGCCATCGATAGCACCGTGAAACAGATTGCACCATCTCCCGGCAAGCGCCAATACCCGGGGGCCCTGAAGAACATCCAGATCAGTACGGAATATGCCGCCGCACTGTTCGAGGGGAAGATCTTGCTGCATATGGTAATTGTAATCATAGTAATACTTAATAGCAAGTTCAATCTTAGATGTTCTGTCAGGAGAATATATGATGAGTATGTGAATGGAAGAAATCGAGAGATGGCACCATCAAGTGAATCCAATACTTGAATCGGGTTATGTTAAACTCTTAAAAACTTGTATCCATTACAATGGACATTGAATTCAGATAGAATTCAAACAGAATTCAGATTGAATTCAAATGAATTTCCTCCACACAGCATCCCCAAAGATGATATAGGCCTTGAGGGAAATTATTTCCTCCTTGGTCTCCTGTGTGGAGTTACTGTAAAAAAAAAAAAAAATAGAATTCAGACAGAATTTTAATAGAATTTAGATAAAATTTGGACAGAATCCAGATAGAATTTGAATGGAATTAAAAATAGAATCATAGATCTCGAACGTTGATGTTTACTCCATTTGTTTACCTCAATGCCCAGGGCCTTAGCCTTGGCGGGGCGATGCTCTACAACTGAGCTAATGGAACCCTATCCCCTTCGGTCATATTTAACTGTATCATACTTCGACTAAGAACTACCAACACTATCTTCATTTTCTTAACGCATAATTTTATTGGATGCTATCATTATGTATGATTGCAAGATTCATCCCGAACTAAATGCTACCTAGATAGTGGCTTGGATAAATTTATCCATTTTTATTTAATATGCGACATTTACATTCTGCAAGTCTAGGATGAATATTGACCGGCAAGGCTAAGGTCCTGGGTTCAATTCCTAGATGTGACCGTACCTTTTTCTGATTTTTCTGTTTGAAATTTTCGGTTGAGAATTGCCTACATTGGCCGTCAGTGATTAAATAATAATTTTTTCTTTGTAAATGCTTTATTGTACGAAATTTGAACTGTTTTACATCTAGACAATGAAATTAAAACAATTTATGGTTTAGACCTTTCTCTCGCTGGTAAATTTCTTGGTAAGCGAGTGTTAATTATTTCTGGTAAAAGGCATTGGTGGTAGAAGTTTTCTAACAGTGGTTCGATTTTTTGCCAGATTGAATCGTTCCTCTCAATTTTTATATACAGCAAACCTTTAGGTCTCCACACAACAAAATAACTGGCCTTGTACTTGGTATAAGTAATTGTAATTCCATTTTAATATTAACCTTCCAGTGGGCGCGCTGAATAATTTCCCTTGAGCGAGCGCTTGTCGTAAATATTACGTCATCAAGTTTTTGCAATGTAAATTCTTTATATAAATGTTAGGGAATTGCTGTAAGGTTATTAGGCCCGAGTGCCGACCAATCAAATACACCCAGGGCCTTACTAGGCGAGGGGAAATGAGGACTGGGGTTAACGTATGGTAGGGCTTCGTAAATACTGAGCGGGGGTTATCTGTTTACCATTTCACATTAGCGCTCCGGTTTAGTCATAACATTTCGAGAGCTCGTGGTGAGAGGAGCGCGGGATCTTTCACACGACCCATCCTGTATAAAAATAAACGATATAAATGAGAAATAAATAGAAAAAAGTACTTTATTTAATATACTCACACTTTAAGGAGTGTATCGTTAAATATCCAAATATCAACGAATAACAAAAACTTCTAAGCACATCCGGTACATCTGTAGTTTAGAGAGACACTGATCCTCGAATAGCTCGGAGCTCGACGCTTGTGACTAAGTGGTGAGAGTGGGGGAAGCGATATGGAGCATTTGTCGTAAATTTTACGACAGCGCGCCCGCTGGAAGGTTAAAGCATTGTATTGTCTTCAACTTTACAGTAATCAATTTTCTTTTGTTCAATTCTCTTTTCTGGTGACATATTTGCTATACTATAAGGGCATTTAACTTCAATTATAGAATCCTTACCGATAAGGCCATCAGATAAATGTCCACAGGCGGACCTGCAATCTTGTTTCTTTTATAAATTGCTCCATTTCTTGGTTTTCATTTTCTTTTCCATAATTTGTAGCCATATTTTCTTCAAATTGCGAGTACATTAACGAGTTTAATACTCTCGCAACTGAAGTTTTTGGCCGCAGCTTACATATTTTTCCATAGTTAGATGCTGTTAGCCGCTTACTCCTCTCAATTGTCCTCAAATTATTATCGCTTTGGCCCACCGTATTCCATTCGAGTTCTTCCTTATTCGATGAAGATAATTCTGTGAGAAATTCCTCTTTTTTCGTTTCAAACAATTTAGGTGGCATATCTAGTTCTAATTCTAATTGAGCATAATTTTCATCGGGCCCTGTAACTTTTTTTCTATTTTCTGTCGTTTTTTCGTTATACGTTAGTTTTCTTTTTCGACACCTCTGTGTTTTCTCCTTCTATAAAGTGCTTCATGTATTTGCGAGGATGTGGCCTTGGATTTTTTTTTGTATTCGTGAAAGGGTTGCCATTTTACTATTCCATGAAGTTACTGCTCCAAAACATTTCGCTTGGTATGATCTTCTTCTAGTAAAATTTACTCTTTTTCTGCCTATAAATTAGGCGAGATAATGTTATTGAATTGCTCCACAGTGTTATTTGTCACGTCAATAATAAGACTTTCTGCATTTGCTATTAGAAACAACAACAATTGTTGGATATCAGTCCATATTCCACAGTCTTCAAGATCGATTACTACATTTGGATCATTAGTTTATTTCTCTGACTTGCAATAGTATGATGAACATTTTTTACGATCACCAAACACATGGTTTGCGACATTTTTTATGTTCATTTTCAAATTTTTTCTTTATCGCTGTGCCGTGTTTTCTTGTTCTTTTCTGTAATTTACTGTTTCAACTATAGCTTTTCTCATGCGTAAAACGTTTGCGTCTACCTTTTTCCTTATGTGAACTGGTTTTTTTCCAAGTGCTTTAATGTTGGCAAAACTATTGTCATAGCGAATAATCAATATATGCGATATGTGGCAAACCAAACAAATGCATATCAAGTTTTTCGTAATATTGAGTTTTATTATAGTGGGTTTTGACTGTATATTTATAAACACAAATACAGTGAAATCTTTATAACTACTTACCTACATAAAGTTCTAGTAAAATAATTAATAATATGTTGGTATGTCGGTGGTAACCCACATATATTATAAATTATTTTAGTAAGACCCTATATAGTTGTGAAGTATACAGTTTTCACATCAATATTTATTATAAATTATTTTAGTTGGTTGTGTTTGACAATAGTTCAGTAGGTGCTCACCGATATGCTATATGTGTAATTCGTGACAAAAATTGAAGTGATGAAGCTAGCGAAGAAATCGAAACACCATACAACCACAAAAATCAGGATTAGGACAAAACCGATATTTATCTATCCTATATCCTCGCAAGTTTGTTGTTTCACTAATCCCAAATTACAAAACCAAAAAAGCATGCGTGATGTTTTACTAATAGTAAGAAGATGAATGAATGATGAGCGCCGACGACATCTCATAGGACACTTACGATGGAACGCTTCCGTGATGAGACATTGGATGTTTAGTCTTGTTTCCGCACACACATGCAGATTGGGGGAAGTCCTGTTGCGACCGGGCGCCAGAGGAATAATAATATTAATTCGGTGGGCGGTTTTGCCTAGACGGGACGCTCGAGCTACGCACACACGAGTTACGCACACCCTCACATCTATAGCGCGATGGCTAACCGCAGCACAGAGTGCAACAGAAACGGTTTTTTAAAATACCTATTGTTGAAATTTCTCAGTGATCGCATTTCCTCTTAATAATAATCTCATTTGTTTCCTTAAAATGATTAATTGCATTATTGATTCACCTACTTTACTACAACTCATCCCTTTCAATATCCCCTCCCATATATTAAAAAAATAATTAACTGCTCTTCCCCAACCAATACTCAACTAATTATGGGTACTATTCACCATTGTTCAGAATGCGTAGACTGGTCAACTGAAGTCAAAACCTTAATTTTTTTGTTGTAAGCACACATGGTTTTTATCTGTCATTAAGCAAGTAAAGAAATATTATACTTGTTATGACTCTTAACCAGGTCTCGACTTGACTTGTCACTTCTACTTTCTTATGTTTATTTGTATTTTGTCTTTGCTTAATTTATATAACACTCTTTACTTGTAATTAACATTATTCTACTGATTTCGTGTAACTTATGTTGTAAATTGAACATTATTCTGTTAATAAACAAATATGTTATTTTGCAGTTGGATCATCCGGATGTAATGCGTGAAGAAAAAGAAAGTTGTTTATTCCCGGAACCTTCTCTTCAAGAATCAATCATTATGTCTTTGGCTCTGAGCAATGATTTCCTCATATTTGTTACCGATGTAAGTGCCATGTTTTATTCTACACTATTAATCTCTCATTAATACATAATAATATTAGCTTAAGGGTTTCAGTCTGATTTTTTATAGTAGACAAACCTTTTAAATGATTTTAAAATGGCAACACCAAGATGGCTCATGGGAAGATGAATGTATATTATAAAAGCACAATGGTCCAAGTGCAATTTTTTTTTACTTTAACCAAACGGTGCTCAGAAATTAGTGGTACTCTCTGAAAAGACTTATTATTTAACGCTTTGCAATGAAGATAATCACATGGAAAGGAATTTTTGTTTTGTATTTCTGAAATTTATCTATCGAAATAACCATATATTTGATATTTGATAAATTAAAAGCAAAATCAAATTCAAAGATCAAAAGTATATGCTTTTTTTTTTAAAGTTAAAAAAATTAATTAAAATGTCTTGCCTTATTTCTAATTGTCATGCTCGAGTGTGAAAAATTTTGATGATGTGAAGGAAGAACACAAAGGGAGTAGCTTGGTGTTGGCATAATGATGAAAAAATTTTGTTCAACTTTCTTTACATGCCAAGCTATAAAATTTTCACAAAATGGTCATACAGTATAGCCGGATTCATTTTAAGGCTCCACAAGTGACCGACCAAGAACTGCGATGGGACCTGCGAAAGCAAATCACGTGCCCGCGCCCGCCCACCATCACGGTGTGTAGGCTTGTGCGTTATAGCCCTTATTTTTCCTCTTGTGTCAAAGATTGAATACAAGAACACTGCAGCAAAGCAAACATAAACTTATTATCCCGGACTCTTCATCACAATTACTCTAATGAACCATGAACTTTGGTACTTTTCCTAATCTATGTAGATGTTCTAGTTTCCTAATCTATATAGTCATAGTCATAATCCCATATTATTCAGTTATGAGTTCATATTTTCAGCTGGGACACTTGCAATACTTTGCCCTGGAGGAGTGGAAAACGATAGTGCGTTACCGTCACCCTGTGGGACTGACGGCCGTGTTCTGCGATCCGCCAGCGACCCGTGCAATCATTGTGGACGTCAAGAACAATGCCTTTGTTTATTTCCCAATCAACGATGACACAGTGGAGATACCAAACTTTCCTACGAATTACAAGTGAGTCTGCTCATTGGTGTCATTTTAATGACAAAATGTTCATTAGCCATGTACATCTAAAAAATATCCGGATTTGTGGAAAATGGACGGAATGTGTCAAAGCCTGTATGAATAAGGTCATTTGGTGGACATTGCTATCGATACCGTTTTCACTGTGTATTTTTGACGTTGTTTGTATAACAATATTGCAACAATATTTCAATTAAATCGTTCTCGATAATTTTCTCTGAAATTGCCCAACAATCGTTTACATTCTTACTTACATATGGTGTTGATTCTAGAACGATATCTTAAAATTATTAACAAATGATGTGTCAACTACACCTTGAACATGAAACTTAAATTAAAACATGGCACACCAACTGTAAAACAATAAATTTTCTGGGTGTCATTATAAAACATCTGTATTTTACATGTTCTTGATGGTGTATAAAAATGACAAGTGAAATTTCAACTTGTGTAATGAGGCAATGAAATTTTTTTTTTTTTTTAACCACCAATAACATGGCAAATACAGTTGTTTAAATAAACATTTACATTAACTACTATTTACACTCAGTGCAATATTATATTCATTTTAGCGACACAAAATTTAAAAGGCTTTTGGTGGAATGAACAAACTATGTACATATTTTTGTAAGAACAAATCTTGATGACCTACTTTATTTGGCAGATACATACTATGGGACACTTGCTTGTCTGACCGTAACGTGTTCATGGTGTGCAATGAGGAAGTTATATCTACATACTATTACGTGAACCAGTCGGTGAATGGAAGTCATGTAGAGTTTCTGGGACAAACACAGTTGCCTAGAAAACACATTCCCTTGGTGTTCTGCAGCGGGGAGGTGTTTTTTCACTGTGATGGGGGAAGGTTTGTGATTTTCTTCATCAATTTCCTTAATATTATGTAAACTATCAACATAATATTTTTATGTATTGACTGGTTTGTAGTCAGGTGGTTCAAAGTGTTGGATTTCTAAAATCAGGCATCTTGCATTCAATCCCCTGAAAGCTAAATCCTCCATTATTGCACAAGCGACAATTTCAGTTTTTTGTGATGGGAGTAGGAAGAATACAAATAGTGTCAGGTTATTCGTAACCCGGCAATGTTTATCAGAATGTGAGGATGTGTATGATGATCGGCTATGGCCTTTATTGGACTTTCACCACATCCACCTAACGATAAAAAGAACCATAGAAATATGAACAGTTCCTGTTGTAATAGTTATCATCATTGATGCTGCAATTCTTGGAGAGTTGTAGCTTCCTGAGATGCTCCTGACTACTTTTTCTGTCTCCCCATTTCCTTATACCCAAGGATGCAAAGTTGGCCTCCACACACCATCCAACTACTTATGTTTAGATCTCCCAACACTCCAATAAGACTATAGTTCTTATTATTAGAATACCGTAGATAGTAATTTATATATTTATTCTTTCAGATTCAACAAGATAACATTGGCAACTCACGAAACTTTTGGCCTCATAGACATGAACCCAGAGAAGAAGTTGGAGAACCAAGTGAGCCACCTCAAGAAGCTGATCAGCCTGAGGAGGTACACAGAGGCCTGGGACGTGTGCTTCATCATCGACCAGAAGGAGAGCTGGCTACAGTTAGGAGAGGCCGCCATTACCAATTTAGACGTTGCATTTGGTAATCTACTTTTCAACAACTTATCGGCATATCTGCTGCCGCGTTGGGGTTGCTTCCCGATGCTTTGGTAGTTTCTATAACATAAGGTTAGATTAAAGAAATGATACTCCGAAAGAGTGAAGTAATATTTAAAGTAGTCTTTTATGTGTTCATAAAACTCAAGATAAAATCTAAACTTTTATACGTATTACATAATATTCCTTCAAATTTTTACTCATTTGTCCCCGACCACACCTAGTTTTTGAGGGATTCATTAGCATTTATTTTTTAGATTTTCTTTTCAGGGTGTTTTAGATTCCTGTAGCGTGATGCACATATGTATATATTAATCTGACAGCTTGAAACCCTTCCTTGCCGATGCTGCCACCTGATTTGACATGTCTCTAATTATTTCATCTCTGTAAATATACTAAACACAAATTTCATATTTTAAGAGTTCCTCGGCAATACATTTATGTATTCGATAAAATAATTAAAATACATTTAAGTTAAGTTAAGTTTAGGAAACAAAGATTATTTAAAGATAATGTTTTTATTGATTCTTATAAGTTAAGTGTGTTAATATTTAATATAAAAGATTATTAAGGGAGCGTGTATTGGGTTAATGAAACGACACCTATATTTATCAGGAATCGATTTATTCCATAACTATTATAAAAACTTATGATTAAATTGCACAATATGAATTAGAACACGGGACAAGTAAAATGATTTAAATACTGAATAGAGAGAGATAATCTAATCTAGCCAAACAACATGAAAAGAATGGGAATATTAGTGATGATAGGCCTTCCACACGAACGGGCGGCCCAATACTAAGAAAGCCATGACGCCGAAAGGTTCAACCATCCGGTCGTCCTTTCCTGAAATCAAGCCCATCAACTTTAGGATAGGAAGACCGGATGGTCGAACCTTTCGATGCCATGACTTTTTAGTATTGTGCCTCCTGCTCGTGTGGAAGCCAATTAATCGGAAAATTTACAGTATAAGTAGATTGTCATTACCACAGCTTTAATTCATGTGTTTGATGGCTTTAAAATATCAATTATTAGTGGCCAGTTCAGCAGGTAGCTACATAAGTATTTAATCATTGAAAAAGATAATATGAACATATCCTAAATGAAACACAAAACCGAAAAAAACCACAGAAAATAAAAAGGTATCAGTCGCATCTGGGACTCGAACCCAGGACCTCTGTCTTTCCGAGACAACCGCTTTACCGATTAAGCTAATGAGACCAGTTCAATTTACGCCATCTTCATGACGTAAATTGAACATTGAAGTAAAAAAAAAGGTAATAACTTTTTCGAAATTTTTTTTTTCCGTATAAAAATATTTTTACATTGAATTTTTTTTTTTGTACAAAAATTTCAAATTTTTTACCTGAAAACTACCTTCAAACGTTGGAATTTCGAAAAAAGCTATTTTATCTTTTTTATTTGTACTTGTATAAGTATTTATTAAATAAAGTTCGGCCCATTGATGATTTTTATTTTGTTACAGCAATACGAGTCTACACATATTTAAATGATGTGGCCATGGTTTGGTCGCTAGAGGAAATGCTTGACATTGAAAATCTATCTTCATTATGGTAATACTTACATTTAATAATTATTCTGACTTACAACTTTATTTTTATGTGAGTACTGCACAAAAGTTCCTACTTCTCCCAGCCTTCTGGAGCCAGTGAGACTATGGAATCCCCAATTGTGGGGCTATAATGCAAAACTACCTATTTCCAAAAATCGAACTTTTCAGTAGAGCCAAAATACAGTACCGACTCTCAGAAGCATTAATTGTTTTTGTGTTTAATTCGTAGAACTCCATTTGATTTTTTAAAATTCTGCAGGAATTTTTAGTTTTTATTATTATGACAGCTGTATTTGTGTGTTTGTGAGTTTCAAGGCAGTTTGAAAATGGCCTTGAACGCCGAAACAGCTGTCACTATAATAAAAACTAAGAATACTTGCAGAACTTAATAATGACGGCCTCCATGGTCGAGGGGTAAGGCTCTCGACTACAAATCCGAAGGTCGCGGGTTCAAATACCGGCGTGCGCAAGTAAATTTTATTTAATTAATTTGTGCTGTTTCACAATTAATTCATTTAAAAATAATATGTACATAGTATATTTGCGCACGTTCCAGAGTGGAAGATACTCTTAAGTATCGTCCTGGTGAAAGACCACCATTCAGAATTGAAACGTTGCTTGAAATGGCTTTTAGCCGTGTTTGGTGACCAGATCTGAATAACCAGGTACTTTCCCACCTTATAATAATAATAATAATTGGATTACTTCTATAGCAACGTTTTCGTGGAAAAATCACCTCAAGGGCACCTTTCTCTTTCCCATCTCCCCACTACCTTCAGCAACGTTTCGATTCAGAATGGTGGTCTTTCACTAAGGCAATACTGAAAGTATCAACCGCTCTGGAATGTGTCGCAAATATACTATATATTATTTTTTAATTAATAAATTGTAAAATATCACAAATTAATCAAATAAAATTTTCTTGCTCATGCTGCGATTTGTACCCACAACCTCCAGATTCGTAACCGAGGATCATAACCACTCAACTACGAAGGCCATCAAAACTAGAGTGTAGTCTCCTTTTTTAGTTTCTCACTTTTATGTTCCTGCACCTAAAAGAGTGTACTCCGTGCTGTATACAGCCAGGGGAGCTATGTAAACATAGTTAGGTAAGGAGATAGGAAGAAGAAAAGAAGAATTTGTAGATTATTATTTTTGTTTATGAATTTTATATCTTCCAGCGCCCGTGCTTGTGTATGTCTGGGCCGAGCAGAGGCAGCGGCGGCATGGGGTGCGGGCGGGGGCTCTCGAGGGGGCCCAGGGGCAGCCGGGGAAGAGCTGGCCCTGCGCCTGGCGCTACGCCAGTGGCCCCGTGCCGTGGAGCTTGCCCGAGCCATTGCGCCGCACAGGCTGCCGCTCATACAGAGACACCACGCTCAGCATTTAGAGTTTACGTAAGTATTTTTTAATTTTTTTAAATCCTGAAGTTACCCCCCCCACCTGACTGTATCCACTCTGTAAGAAACAAAATATTAGCAAACCTAACGACATCCTCTGTATAACGAAGTAAACATTAACACAACCTAACTTAACGATATCCACTGATTAACACAACCTAACCTGATAAAGTGAACATTAACACAACCTAAACTAACGACATCCACTGTATAACAAAGTAAACATTAACACAACCTGACCTAACGATATCCACTGTATAAGGAAGTTAACCTGACCTAACGACATCCACTGTATAACGAAGTTAACATCAATACAACCTGACCTAGTGATATCCACTGTATAACGAAGTTAACCTGACCTAACGAAGTACTTGAAATATTATGAAACTTAAATTTTTCAGTCTCTCTTAACAATGTATAATTAATGGGTGCTTATTATTTAATATAAAATTAACTCTAACCATTACTTGCTGGTGAATTATCACACAATATCTTAAATTTTTTTCAGTGGAGATTACCACGAGGCATTAAATAATTTTGAAAAGGGTATTATCAAAGCCAAGGATGATAAATATAATCTCTCTGATGATGAAATTGAAGAACACAATAAAAAGTGTCTGGCTGGCATTGCCCGCACTTCCATTAGGTGCGGAGATACGAGTAGGGGAGTCACTATCGCATCTAATTTTACTGAAGACATAAACCTCATCAACGAATGTGCTGTACTTTTAGAAAATGTCAAGCAATATGGGCAAGCTGCTGTTCTCTATGAGCAAGCCGGCTCAATTGATAAAGCGGCCCTCTTGTATATTAAACTCAAGTCGTGGCTGAAGGTGGAGCCTCTACTGCCAAGAGTCACTCTTCCCAAAATACATCTTCAGTATGCCAAAATGAAGGAAGCTGACGGCAGATACACGGAAGCATTAAAAGCTTACAAGTTGGCTAAGGATTATGATTCGGTTATAAGGTTAAACTTGGATCATTTAAACAATCCCGATGAAGCAGTGGAAATGGTTCAAGAAACCAAATCACTACAGGGGGCAAAACTAGTTGCATCATTCTTTCAGAGACTCAATGATTTCACATCTGCCATCAAATTCCTAGTAATGTCTCTGTGCTACGATGAGGCCTTCCAGTTGGCACGGCAGCATGGGAAACTTCAACTGTTTGGCGAAATATTGATACAAAATTCAGAATCAAGACTCGACGACTTCAAAAGCTTGGCACTGCATTTTGAAGGTGAAAAGAACTACCTGCTGGCGGGCAAGTTCTATTTTCATGCTAAAGAATTTCCTAAAGCTCTAACACACTTATTGAAAGCTGCCGCTAATAATTCAAATGAGAATGAAGCAATTTCCTTGGCTATTGATACAATAGCTTCGGCTAATAACGACCAGCTAGCAAAAAGCCTCATCGATTATTTACTCGGAGATAATGATGGGTTTCCGAAAGAACCCAAGTATCTCTTTCGTTTGTACATGGCCAGAAAGCAGTTCCAAGAAGCTGCCAAAACAGCGGTCATCATAGCCAATCAGGAACAAGTCAGCGGGAACTATCGTGTGGCGCATGATATGCTCTTCACTATGTATCAGGAATTGAAGATCAACGGATTGACTGTTCCATCAGAAATGAAGATGAGCTTGGCATTACTACATTCCTATATTTTGGTACGATTGCATTTGAAAAGAGGTGACCATCTCAAGTGTGCGAATATGCTCATCAGGGTCGCTGAGAACATATCACTGTTTCCATCACGTAAGTTTCAGCAAGATTTATTAATTTATAAACTTCACTGTATTGTGTTAATGTTTGATATTTGTTTATAACAAGTTAATTGAACTTTCAGACATGGTTTCTATTCTTACATCAGCCGTGATCGAGTGCCAGAGAGCTGGACTGAAGAGGTCTGCTCACCTCTACGCCAAGACCCTGATGAAGCCAGAATTCCGTCCGCAAATAGACTCCAAGTATACCAAGAAGATAGAGTCTGTTGTGAGACACCGTCCAAAGGTATCGGAGGGGCAGGACATGGAGCAGATGACACCGTGTCCGTATTGTGATTACAATGTCCCGGAGACAAGCTTGTCGTGCTCACATTGTAAAATGGCATTACCATTTTGCATTGCTACCGTAAGTGTTAAGCGATGACAGCAATTATTTGTGAGTTCAGCTGTTACAAATCATGAAAAAACTTGGATTATAAGAAAAAAAAGCATTAATTTATTTTTAAATAACATGATTTAGTTTCATGTAGGTACCTGATTTTAAGTATTTATGGACCAACCTTCCTTTAAGTATCATAGAGATTTTTTTTTGACAATGTAAAAAAGCCATTTTATGTTCTTTTTTTATAAACAAATTATGTTTCATGAACAAAGATACATTAACTTCCAGCCTGCGTTCAAATGTATGGGTGGCATCACCTCCACACGCTGCATTTTTTCATCTTGTCTTGCTGACTGATAACATTTTTAAAAACTGTAAATAAACATATTTCCCATGATCTCTCTTTGTGTAAACCTTGTTCAAACAATGCATCCATATCTTAACTATTCATAAATAACAAAAAATAATTGTTTTGGGACAATGTTATTATAAATAAAATAAAATATTACTGATCTAATAAAACATAACTTGATATTAATACCGACCAGACGATAACGTCTATTTGTGTTAGAAATTTTAATCCCATTGTTTGATCTATGCGTTGATAACATGAGCATTTTATTTAATAAGGATTTGCTTCTGAAGTTATTATCACAATAACATTATTGTTATGACAATTTTTTTTTCCTTTGAACATTAAATTTGATATTCAAAAAATGTTAATCACTAAAATTCTGTTTCCTGTTAGTTAAAATTATATTTAAAATAAAACCCATTGTGTTCTAATATTCAAATCCTCTAAAACACGAAACTACATACGGCGCAATATAAAATTGTCTTATGTACCTGCGCACCGAACAAGGCTGTTTGTACCGATGCAGGATATTTGAAATGAACTGAAGGGAACACTTTAAATCCTTACCTAAAAAAAACACAAATAAATCTATTAAAGATATTTCTATAGATGACGCTAGAGATATGAATAGGGTATTTTCACAAATGAATTTCGGCTCTGTAACATGCTTGTATGCAATACAGTGGTGAATCAAACCTAGAAACGACTGTGGTCGCTTACTGCAGGCTGAAGGTTAAAAAATGGACAAATATAAGAAAAACTGGTTTTAATAATATTATCTTTTATTTCAGGGGTGCCACATAATAAAGTCTGAGCTGACGGCATGTCCCGAGTGTGATTTTCCAGCCATAAGGAGGGACTTCTTAAAGTAAGCTATTATTAAATTATAATTATCGTATAAAAAGTAATAATAATAATACTTGGACGATTTATATAGCGCTGTTTTTGTGAAAAATCACCTCAGGACGATTTACATAGTGCCGTTTTTGTGAAAAATCACCGCAAGGAAGCACCGTTTTGTGATAAAAGCACCTTGAGGTGATTTTATTACAAAACAATATGGGTACCACCGCCTGAAGAACCATTAATTGGATAACCAACACCTCTGCCATGGTCACCCCAAGTGGTTCACTACGTTTGGTGACTTAGCAGGGGTGCCCTGGTTCATGAGGTGTGGTTTGTTCAGATCTTGGCGGCAGATGTGTCTGTCTGCCCATCAACTGCGTGGCGGGCCGGATCAGGAAAGGCCACTTAAGAGAGACTCTTTGAGCTCTCCAGCTGAACTCTTGACCCATCACCTTGCACCTCAGTGGGAGGGATGAATTTATACGTCCGTCACTCCTGGGCGCACTGACCTCCGGATTCCTACCCACCCTTCATGCCTTTTTCCTTCCCAGAACCTCCTTTCCTTAAAAAAACCTTCCACACAGCATCCCAAAGATGATATAGGCCCTAAGGGAAATTCCTCAGGGCCTCCCGTGTGGAGTTAATGTTAAAAAAATATTAAATTTATTTTTTATAACTTATTGAAGTTTGTAAACCTCATTGTAATATTTTAATCATTGAAGAAGATAATATTAACACATCCCAAATGAACCACGAAACCGAAAAAACAACAGAAATTAAAAAGATTTCAGTCGCATCTGGGACTCGAACCCAGGACCCCTACCTATCCGGGGTAACCGCTTAACCAACTTAGCTAATGAGACCAGTTCAATTTACGCCATCTACACCGATATCATACTTCAAGATCAAGACTTGTTAAAATTATCCTCCATTTTAAATCCCATATTATTGGCTGCTATCCTTATGATGATTGCAAAGTTTCATCCAGAACTCAATTGTAATCTGGATAGAGTCTCGGATATACCTAACCGATTTTTATTTATATGAGACATCTATTGACTTATTTTACAAGCGGGTTCGAGTCCCAGATGCGACTGAAATCTTTTTAATTTCTGTTGTTTTTTCGGTTTCGTGGTTCATTTGAGATGTGTTAATATTATCTTCTTCAATGATTAAAAAACTATATATGTATATAGTTATTAAGTTGACCATTTATATAATCTCAATTTTTTCTTACTTTTGATGAAATTGGTCAAACATCTTCAAATAGCGTATTTCTTTCTTGGAAAGATAATCAATTTCATTTGCCTGTCTGGGAGTTGAAAGGTCTTAAGTAAACTGGTGACATCGGTTTTCTTTCGAATCGCTGTCGATCACACTTCTTGCGCTTATATTGGCCTAAATATATAACATCAAATGCATGCTTATTTCGATACGTAAATTTCAGAAATACAAAGATTGCCTTTCCATGTTATCATCTTCCTTGCAAAGCGTTAAATAATAAAAAAAAATAGACATAAAATTGCTTTAAAATATGATGTATATATGTGTATGTACCACTAATTTCTCAGTAAAAATATATGCACTAGGACCAGGACCATTGTGCTTTTTTTAAATGCAAATTCATCTTGGTGTTGCCATTTAAAACCGTTTAAACAATCGCAGCGCCCTCATTTTTTGTCTACTTTAAAAAGTCAGACCTTGCTGCCATATTAAGGGTTAACATACAATTTCGATAAATTGATTTAATAAATACATATTATCTGATAAGATGGTACAATTTATCGTTTTGCAAAACACAAGTGAGTAATTATGAAATTACAGTCAGCAAGCGGACGGCGCACAGACCGCCTTTTATGCCTGACACACGACGGTTGAAGCTCGTAGAACTCCAGCATTCCTCATGTTAATATTCAAACAGCTTTCATTAGAAAACACATAGACAAGGAAAAAGATTTAGGTGCCATTGGGATCTTAAATTTATTTTATATCAAATTTGAATTTGTGTGAAACCAATTGTATCCCGATAGATTGAGAAGTATGTGTAGGATACCAAGTCTACTTGTATTTGTTTTCAACAGGCTCTACGTAATGTTTATGGTCAAATCTGTTAGTTGCAGTGGTGAACTATTTAGATCTACTTTCCGTAGAGCTAATGAGCTAATGCTAACTTTGGTTTCAGGTTAGGGGAAGAAGGAATGCAGTGCCCCATGTGTTGGGAGAAGATAGACACACAGAAGATTGTCAAGATTGAAAATGTCAATCCCTACTTGGATGCCAATGATGATAACTGAACAGCACATTAATCTCATCTCATCTTCATCCCCTTGTCCTATTCGGGTTGGGGACCCGTCGCCTCGAGAAGGTGCCTCCAGGGGTCTCTTTCCTGCGCTATTTTGGCGGCCTCCGTCCATAGCCTCTTCTCGCACAGCCTCCGAAATTGCTTCTCCCAACTTTGCCCGATGCCCCTCCGGATTTTATATTATTTTGTGTGAACAGCACCTTTTTGTGGTAGAATGCACGATTATTAATAATTTAATGTTTGTAGTAGACGCCAGTTGGTTGTTCTTCATTTTATTGTAATGCTGGGCACGTAGCACAACTAACAGATGTCTGTTGGAAGTCAAATATCCTCGTTTGAGAAAAAGAAATAGATCTCATCCACAGATAAATAATGGGCCGACAACTAAGAAGATTAAGTAGCTGACTTTATAAACCTGTAAACTCATTAATCACAAAACAATTTAAGAAAGATAGTTTTTTAAGTTAATCTTCTTCTTCTCTGGTGACCTCTCCTATACAATCTTAAAATAGTGTGGGAAAGAGTCTGTAAAACCTCAGCCGCCCTATCCAATTTGGGGTTGGCCATTATTGATTTTTATTCATTACTATATTTTATATTATATAAGTTTGTAAAGTAAGTATTTAAAATGGGACTTTAATGATTCTCTTCTAGACCATCCGAGTGGCAAAGTGCCAAACCAGCCTGTACAATGAATATGTTGAAATGAGATGAGATACCGGACTCAAAGTTTATGGGTAATTTATAAATAAAGTGTTGTGTTTACCATATATATTTTTTTAATAATTTTATTCATTACACATACTTATACTAAAACACTTACTATTTAAAGAAAGCAAGTCTGCTATCATGACAAGATAATATGTACATGATTAAAATCTGATATTGTACATATATTATTATACAAAACAATCCAACATTTGTGGCCTAGACACAAGTATAGGCACATTTGGCTCACTCCAAAGTAGAAATTCAATCACAACTATACCATTTACACATCACTAAATGTTTATTTTTTTACTAGCAATTACTAAATGTAATAATTATTATTATTCTAATCAATTTTCTGTGTCATCTTCATAGATATCAAGGCCATCATCAATAATGCCATTATTGACCATTTTTTTATAAGCATGTTGTGCCATAAAACTTTATTACGAAAATCACTATGCCCAAAAAACAATAGGTGGCAGTTACTGTTTACAATTTTGAAGTATAGACATTTGTGACTTATAAAGGAACACCATATGACTCAAATTTTAACATTAACTCTTTGGTTTTGTTGTTTAAGAGGAACGGCTGCGCGGCGTGTTTCATACAAAACTTAATTTTGGATTTGAGGCTAAAATACTCACCTAAACCTAATTTTTTTTTTCATAAAAAAGTATAGTAAATATCTAGTACGGATTAGAAGTAATTTATTTATTTTTGTTTTACATTATGAAATACAGGCCATTAAAGGAATTGATTTTTCGCGATTTTAGAGGCTCCTTTAACAATTATTTAGGGGCTAACGGTGATCTAAAAAAAAAGTTTTACTCAATTTAGTTTGAAAATATATAAAAATTTTTTAAGTATTAAAATAAGCATTATGGTGGACTTAAAATTAAATTACAAATGACCAATTTACTTTGGAACACAAATTCGCCGTACATAATTTAAAATATCAACCCAGAAAAGGTTTTTTTTAAATGTTTTGTTTTTATATTTTAATTTACGTAATCACATTTACATGCCAAATACGATAATTAAAAAAAAAACAATTAACCTGCAAATAATTTTCTAAATTGGATCTAAAATTATGAAATTTTTGTTTTTTTCATCGCCTATACTTCAAAATTTAGAACAAAAATAAATAAAATACTTCTCATACGTACTAGATATTTACTAATCCTTTAATTAAAAAATTATATCATTCAGTTTGGATGGGTATTTTGGCCTCAAATCCAAAATTAAGTTTTGTATGAAACAGGCAGCGCTGTCGTTCCTCTTAAGGTGGTTTGACTCTTTGCCACTCATCTGTTTTCCCGGTTAATTTCATATTGGAAAAACTGAATGTGCCTTTAGAATTTCAGCATAATTAGGTACCATCGACATTAACCCAATTTAGATTTTTTTTACATTTAACATTATACTTTTTGATCTCAAATATTCCCATAAAATGATCTCAATCAGCTAATAATAATATAGTGTACTTCCTAAGATATATGAATATGTGATGACTGTCCGTCCAATGCACAATAATTTGTAATACATTAATGAAATCTATAATATGTATGTGATAACATAATTTATGTACCTTACATAATAAAGATGTATTTATAGTTGTATTTGTTGGATTTATTTAAAGTTGAATACATCCCGGGGTTGAATAAGCTGGTAAATCTAGTCCAATAAAGGCCATAGCTGACATCACACCCGTCATTTCACTATACAGGGTGTCCGGGGATAAAGTGTAGTAACTTCATGAGGTGCCCTACATGATAATACAAGTAAAAAAGATAAATAACTATCTCGAAACTAGGTAACGAAATTCAATTGATTTTTTTTATTAATTTTTTTACGTGAACTAACTTGAATTTGTTACATATTACTAGGTAGTCTTACCAGCTAGTGGGATTACAACAACAGCAATACATTGAAACTGTTCAATGAGCCGCTATGGAAAAATATGTAACAGCTTCATGCATAGACAATAGACACTTTGCAGTCAGCCAAAAGGGAAACCAACTAACTGTTTTTTAATTCCATAATCTGCAGTGCCAACGCCCTGACTGCAAAATTAAATGTAACCGTCTAACTTTGTAAAAATTAACCAGGTGGCACCATGTACATACATATAAAACATTGTAATTTCGAAAAAAGTTATGTACCGTTTTTACTTGTACGAGATAGTACATGATCATGTAGAATCAATCACTTCCCGAAGTTACTGCACTTTACCCCGGACACCTTGTATATATTCATACAGGGTGTATCAGCACATGCTATTTATACATAACCGAAAAAGTTTTACTAGTGATTCCTGAGCTTATTTGGAGTAAAAATGTTAATAAAATTTTGGTTTCAGATGAAACTTTTTCATAATTTTTTTTTTTAAATTCAAACAAAAAAAAAATCTTTCACACATGCCATCACTGGCCACTCAGTCGAGTAACGGTCCAACCTCCCACCCTGACCCTAACTGTCCAATACCTCCTACTGTTTTTTTTAATGGTATCAGATGAAAAAAAAAAGTCAAAAATGTCATTTACATTTTATGCTCCAAATAAGGTCAGGAATCACCGGTTAAAGGTCGTCGTCATCGTCAAAAATAATACAAGCTGCTGGCTCAACCAAAAAAAAACATTTTTATACTTCATTGATTACATGACAACATTAAGTTTCCTTAACTTTTTAAAACCGATTTTGATCTAGTCATCAAAAAAAATCTAAAAAATTTACCCTTCTAAACTCCATAATACTGAATTCGAACAAAATTTATGCAGAACTCTACAAATCCAAGATGACTGCCGAAAGTTTGCAACCTAACTTAGATTTGCAGTTCAGTTCAGCTCCCCCTTTAACTCACGGCCATATTTCACCGGACCACCAGTGGTGCCACTAAATTGTGGCGACACCAATTGGACAATTAGCGTCTCCACTGATGTCCCAGTGAAATAGTGCGTATCCCCACCATTATGACCATCTCACGATAAAATAAATCTCAGATACAACTGTCCTGCTGAGACACTGTGATAGGAGCCGCACCCGCCGCCTGTGTGTGAAAACAGAAAGGCCGCCCCTTCTCACTAGAAATATTTTATAGGTAGGTATGTTTTTTTTTATGTAGAATAACATTTTTACATTAGGTAAAATGCATCTTTTCTGCTAAAAATATACTAGTACAGCTTGGAAACGGATACGTTTTTGCAGGTGACCAAAGTGGGTATCAATGAGCGAACAAATTATTTTTTTAGAATAATTGATTTTTTTAAATATCCTCAAAATCTAGCAACAAATTTATTTTCATGTTTTAAACTACACTTACAAACATTCTATACTATATATATGTCACTCACTCCTGACATCGATGCTATATAATATACCATAGATTTAGTTTTAATTGTGCCAGTCTGACGATGCCCGTGATAGGGTGAAACCGGTCCGGTCGAAAATATTTAATCATTGTAGAAAAAAATATTAATATAACCCAAATGAAACATGAAAACGGAAAAAACGACAGAAAATAAAAAGATTTCAATCACATCTGGGACTCGAACCCAGGACCTCTGCCTATCCGTAGGCGACTGAAATCTTTTTATTTTCTGTGGTTTTTTCCGTTTTCATGTTTCATTTGGGTTATGTTAATATTATTTTCTACAATGATTAAATAATAAAATGATATTTTAAAAATCTCAATAAAAATAATTAATAATTATAAATTGAAAATAAATAAGTGGAAAAAGTTATAAAGGTTTTTTAATTAAAAAAAAATCATTTTAATATGGAATTCCATCATGAATTGACAGTTTCAAAATTAGAAATACTTCCACTATCATCTCTACTTACACTGGTTAGAACACTTCTTTGGCGTGAAGTCATTAAAAAAAAATTGGGTACCAATATAGTTTTTTTTACATCCTAAACCATAAGAAGTAACAATCCGATCATATTTTTGTGATCCTGGTTTCTTCATGTTCAAAATCAAATAATTTCTCTTCAGTAAAAATAATGAAATCTATTTTTTCCTAATTCATTGAAAACAATCACAATTTACCGTTTCTGTATTAGGAGCACAGAAGTCGGCAGAGTAATTTTAAGGTATTTTAGTGCGGAACTTAATTCACGCTTTCCCAACATTTTTCTCGACTGATTTCTGCGCTCCTGGTACTAAATATGTTAAGAAAGCCTAACGTTGACGGTCGAATCCATTAAAAAAATAGAAAACAACTAAAATTCACCGAGTCACTTTCTCACACGCTTGTGCTTCCTGAGAGAAAATTTGGTCGGCAGAGAAATTTTTTAATGTCAGAATTTAATTGAAATTCACGCGTTACTCTCCCAATATTTTACTCTGCTGATTACTGCGCTCCAGGTACCAAAGATACGCTAAGAACGTTGACGGTAAAAAAAAACAGTTCATCTTTTTATTTTTTATTCTGTAACACCAAAAACTGATGTCGAAGGCCACTGCGGGGGTTAAATTTGATGGATTTTCTGTATCTTCTAAAATCCATTAAAAACAGTCCATTTTACCTTTACCTTTATACAACATGATGTGAACAGGCGGGGAATCACAGTACAAACTGTGCATAATATATTTTTTTTAATCGGTGCCATTCTTACCATATAAACTTTAACCTATTGTACGCGGACACCCAGGCATGTGAGGCGCGAGCGGCCGTACCCAGTATGCGGAAGCCTCAACAGTTGGGTCCCGAAGTTTTGGCGTCGATAAAATCGGAATCCTGTGACCTATATTTATAAAATCTTCACATAAACCTTTATACACATTTGTCACGCTAGCGACATCTATACGATTTTAAAAATAATATTCTGTTTATGTTCTTAAATCGTAAATATACGTGGCCGGTGATAGGGATCCCCTTCTTTGTAAACATTCAAATCTTCCCGCCAACCTCCACTTGATCCACGAGTTTCTACGGTCTGTGCGTCGATTACGGGAATGCGCATAACTTTTGTTTATTAAAAAGTGTTTTATTTTAATAAAAAACTTTTCATTGTTCTACATTGTGTTTAACACGTTGACTGCCAACTACGAGATAACTCGTAGATTGCGTTCATTGCTAGGACGCCGACTATGAGTTATCTCGTACTGTGTCATATTCTTGCAGCTACAATAAAATTTGTAGTATATCAGTGCTAATATGGATAGATGGCTTC
This sequence comes from Halesus radiatus, assembly GCA_022606495.2. NCBI lineage: Eukaryota > Metazoa > Arthropoda > Insecta > Trichoptera > Limnephilidae > Halesus > Halesus radiatus. The sequence goes on along the minus strand of JAHDVE020000584.1, from coordinate 5,838 downwards.
TGGGAATAGAACAAAAAATCAATGCTGGCTTACATGAACAGAAAATACATTTTGTATGCTTTTTGATGATAACTATGTACTATAATTAGAGTTTTTAATAATATAATATGATTAAATGAAATTGGCTTTTTAGACCGGAATTCTGAAATTTGCCGTGGCAGTCAACGTGTTAAAATAGTATAGTGTTGTAATAATAATATGTTGGTTACGGTTTAAATTTTGTTATCTGATAAAGTTTAGGTAAAATAGTGAAGTTTGTTACAAAAAGTTTATATTATATTTTATTAGTGAAAGCAAGAGTTACAAAAACATTTAGTACTAAAGAAAATAAGCAGGATTGTGTATGTATACAAATTGTGAGTACAAATACGATCAAATTATTCAGATTAATTCAGCATTTTATGTTTTTGTAATATTACATAACTAACCCAAAAAGGAGCACCAAAACCTTTCCGAAGAACAAATCGTCGAATTTGTCGGCGCGCTAGTTTCGGATTTTGAAATGTCTGAAGAAGAATATGAACCATCTGATGTATCAAATGGAAATATAGAAATGCAACCCATTGAGGCCGTCGAGGAACGTAATGAAGAATTTTTTGGATCTTGGACATCTGGTCCACATATCCCAATTATTCATGAATTCGACGACTTTCAGTCAGGTATAACAAACAGCAGCCTAACAGAAAACGTATCGGAATCAATTTTTTTGAACATTTTCTGAATATGGACATAATGGAGAAGATTGATACAGAAACAAAGAAATTTTACAGTTTTAAGCTTAGCGAGAAGGAACCGACTACAAAATCCCGCACACATCAATGTAGAGATACCGATATAATGTACACTTTTTTTGCTTTGTGCATGTTGATGACACGGAATAAGCATTTGACCGAGAAGAACGTGGAGTAGTGATATTTTCCTCAAAGCTCCTATCTTTAGTAAAACAATGCCAAGAGATCGGTACCACTTATTATCACAAATGCTACGTTTTTCGGACTCAAATTTCCCAGTTCGTTGTGACAGATTTTTTAAAATTAGATTACTTTTAGAACATACTAGAAAAATATTTAAAGAATCGATGGTGCCACAGGAAAACTTTTGTATAGATGAGAGTATTGCAGTATTTAAGGGATGCCTTTTGTTCAAACAATATATCCCATCAAAGAGACATCGTTTTGGTATAAAAATGTTTGTGTTGTGCGATGTGACATCTGGCTATGTTATTGATTTTATTATTTACTGTGGAGATGGAAGTGATATTGTAGACAAACAGAGTTTCGGAATGACTGGGGCTCTTGTGACTACGTTATTTATTTATTTATTTTATTATTTACATGCCCAGAGGGCTTTTAAATACACATACATCATTTTTTAAATCACACAAAAAAAAATAGAAAACATGCAGAAAAGTTAAATTACACTTGAAAAAAGTTAAGTTACACTTGAAAAAAGAAAAATTAAAAAAGTGCACCAAAGCTAAAAGTACACGGTAACAGAAAAAAAAAGAAAAAAAGTATTTGTTACCAAGACTGTAACCGTTGAATTGGGGAATGCAAAGTATAGTTGGAACGGGATATAGATATGTAAAATGTTAATGTCTGTCTTGTAGTTAGTTTGGGCATGTACAGGTTGATTAAATGCAGGGGTTCAGAATAATCCAATTTAAAATTTAACAATTTTAGTAAAAAGGTTACGTCGTTAATTTTCCTTCTGTTTTCTAAAGTTGGAATATTTAAAATATTCATTAACGATGAGTAATTTATGTGCTCTAAAGGTATGTTAACTTTAAAATTTATGAAATGTACTTCTAACTTTTATTACTGGTAACGATTCAAAATTTTTTATTGTTCTTAATATAAATCCTAAAGTTTTCATACCCTTATTTACAATTTGTTGAATGTGAGCAGTGAAATTTAGTTTCTCATCCATTATAATGCAGAGATCTCTCATTTCCGTAATTCTTTCAAGATTTATTTAATTTATTGTAGTCAAAAAAGAGAGACGTCTTTTTTCTGGAAAAGGTTAGAGTTTTACATTTTTCTACACTTAGATATAAATTGTTTTGCGTGCACCTTTAGAAATTTAGGATGTCAATATTTAATTAAAGAATTTGACAGTGACATTGATCAGTTATTTCTCTATATAATTTAATATAGTCGGCGAATAGCAAAACTTTGAAACCTTTAAAGCCATTGACTATGTCATTTATAAAAACAAGAAATAAAACCGGACCAAGTTGACTACCCTACGGTACGCCACTAGTAGCGGAAAACGATTCGGATATAAAAGATTTTATTTTGACAAACAAGGTTCTATCTGATAACTATAGTATAACTATAATATAATATAACTATACTAACTACTTAACCACTTTAAAATACTTCCTCCGATTCCCAGGGCATGAAGTTTCCGGATCAGTACTTTGTGAGATACTTTATCAAAAGCCTTCGAGAAATCAGTGTATATACAGTCAACATGTTTATTTTTTGCAAATGCCTCCAATAGTTTTGAAAAAGTAATAAATTTGTTGTAGTTGATCTACCTTTGATGAATCCATGTTGTTGGTCATTAATTACCTCTATTAGTATGGGATATATTTCATTCAGAACCAGAGATTCAAAGATTTTGGGTAATACAGATTGTATGCGCATATTGATCGATAGTTTGAAATGTCAGTCACCTTTTTTAAATATTGGCACAATATAGCTGGATTTCCAGTAGATACGAGATGGTTAAAGAGAATGCTCAGTGGCTTAGACAATACAGAGGATCATTTTTTTAGGAAAATTGGCGGAATGGTGTCCGGGCCTGCAGATTTGCTTATATCTAAGGAACATAATTTCCTTTTAAGAGATTATTCCGTGATGAGGCAGTTTGTTAAATGTGTGGTTTTTTTTAAAGTGTATGAGGGTATATTTTCTTCTGGTGTTTCATCATCATATACATTTTTAAAGAAATCTGAGAAAAGATTTATAATATCTTGTGTACTATTGGCGTATTTATCGTCCATATGCATTTCTAGTGGATAGTCTGTACTGTCGTTGTTGTAAGAAAATTCCAGAGATTGTTTGATTTTAAAGCTGTGTTCGCAATATAATTTATATGTATTTTGTGACAGATTTTAGAGAGATCTTTGCATTTTTTACTAGATTCACTGAAATTTAAATAGTCCATTTTTGAATGAGTTTCTTTGAATTTTTTGTGAAGTTTTTTGTTGTTGTTGTAATGAGGCTATTAATTCAGATGAAAACCACGTTGGATATTTATGGGTTTTAGGAGTATATAATGGTACATGTGAGTTGATGGTGTTGGAAAATATTAAATATAAGTTATCTAAAAACTTGTCAGTATTCATGTCAGACAAAAAAGACCAGTTGATGCGAGAAAGATGATAATTTATAGAATCAAAATCTGCTCTTTTATAGTTTTAGAGTTTCTTCAACGGATTTTGGTTCGACACAACACACATTTAACTTAATATAAAGAGGGGGGTGATGGTTATCAACCAGTAAGATAGGATCATTACATTTCTCAATTGACAATTTTAAATAGTTAGATATGGCTAGATCTAGTAGACGTTCATTTGTGTTATATATAATGTTATGCTGAAAAAATTTGTCATATCTAAAATCTCACTTGCACGATCATTTTCGCTTTCATTTACAATGAAACCACTATCACTTGAATTTCATTTTAGGTTAAGGAGGTTGTAATACCCGAGAATAATAATTTTTGAGTTAGGGTTAAATTAATGGATTATATTGGGAAAGGACACAATTTGTGGGTTGATAATTGGTATACGAGTCCGAAGTTGTTTGAATATCTGCATAACAATGAGACAAATGCTTGCGGGACTGTTAAAAAAAACGGAAAATGATGCCTGATTTTTAAAAGTTAAAAAAGGATGAGATTGAGGCAAAATCTCGTGGATCACTACTTGCCCTGAAATGGTGTGACAAAAGAGACGTACATGTGCTAACCACGTTGCACAATAATTCCATGGAAGCTTCGGGGAAAATAAACCATCGAACTGTTGAGCCCATACTCAAGCCAAAATGTGTGCAAGTAAGTAACTCTCAAACCAGGATAATAGTTTCCCATTAATGCCAAGTTTCAAAAGTTTATTAATGAGAATTTTATGACAGACCTTATCAAACGCCTTACTAAAGTCTGTATATATGGAATCAACTTGTTGTTTATTGGCAAGTGTATTTGAAATGAAATTTTCATATAATGTTAGGTTAGTCAATGTTGATCTGCCAGAGATAAAGCGGTGTTGACTGGTTGCGATACAAAAGTTTACAATGAAACTGATTTTCTTAAGAATCAATTTCTCAAAAAGTTTTGGTATTGACGATTGAATACAGATAGGCCAATAATTTTCAACAAGGGATTTATCACCACTTTTGAATATAGGAGTTAGGTAGCTAAGTTTCCATATTTGTGGAATGTATCCAGTAGAGAGTGATTTGTTAAATAGTATATTAAGCGGGACAGATAAACTTTGGGCACAATTCTTAAGTAAAATGGAAGGAATTTTATCAGGTCCCGAGCTTGTTTGGGGTTCAAGTGATTTAATACAGGCTATAACGTCTTCAATGTCAATGTGTATTTGTGATAAGTGTAAATTTATATCTGAAGTGAAGTTCGGAATTAAATCGTCTGGAATTTCAGGTTCATACACGTTCATAACACTTTGCACTCCTATTGGATTCACTAAGGACCAGTAGTTTACTCTGGGGTTGGAAAAAATAAACATAATATCCTTAAAAGATTAAAAAAAAAAAACATTATTTTACTCATTCTCTTTAGACAACCTGTTTCTTCTATGTGGTGACCATTGCAGCGGGATTACATATTAGAACGACATTATTCGAAGAAAGTCACTAAACACAATTATTTAAAATCAAGATAATTACTAAACCATTTAAATTTTGAGGAATATATTTCTTAAAAATTTGAAGGTACTTATTATGTAAAAGAAGTGTCTTTTTTGTTCGAAACATTTGAAATATATTTGTAAAGATGTTTTCGTGACCACCCTATTGCGAGTCCGACTGTTTGGGTTTACGGTTGTAAATCAGTGGATTACTAGCTCTTTGTATTCCGGGAATATCTATCTTCCAAAGAATTCATTGGCTCTGGTTTGGTTTATTACATGTTTACTTACTTGAAAATGGCACCAAAAACAAAAGATGGATCGTCCCAGGAGGCGGAGCAGGTATGTGGAAGAATTTAACAGATACACGGTGTTTTTGAAGAGACAAGTATAAAGAGTTTAACGCACATTTGAAAAAAATTAAAATATTTATCTAACCTAACACTATAAATGTCTATTGTCATATCAAAATTAATCACTTATACATTTTTAATGTATGATATTTTTCATAACACACTCCAACGCACATAGCAGGTTTATTGTCACAAGTTTTACAAAAATATATGGTCCTTTTTCGTTGTTTTTTATCCGAACACACTATACACTCGTGGCATTTTTTTTTCATTTTGAGGCATTAGTATGTGTAATTTTCCATACAACCTTTGTTCTGGATCGAGACAGTGTCTGCCTTTTGTACAATTTAATCCTCCTCTGTGATTTCCGATTAATTGAATGATAAGTTTGTCAACAAATTCAAGATGTGTCATAGCTTTCAGTTTCATTTGATTTTGTTTTTCCTTATATAAAATGAATGAGTTAAGAACGGAAACTTCGAGACCCCAAAAAAATAATTTTCGCCACCATTTTAAAGTTTTCCTCAAAAATGGATAGGCTGCAGTATACTGGTCTGCGGTATCCATGCCACCCATATATTTAGTATAATTTATTATAATATTCGG
>JAHDVE020000583.1:0-45462 GCA_022606495.2 Halesus radiatus | reverse complement strand
GCACTGTTGCCAATTCGTACAGATGTATTCCACCGGAGCCAAGATAAACGGTGTTAAAGGTAGATCAACAAAGGTCATGTAAATCTTACTAGATCAACATACTACGGGAAGAGGTGATTATATATATATATATCGCTTATAGTATTGTTCTAAGTTGCCTTTTTTTCAGAAAAGTGTATGCAGTGAGAAATCACCCTTAACGCCCCATCCACTCGAAACACCGGTAGGTCTATGTTTGCTCCAAAATCGACCGGTCTTTTTGAGCAGGCGAAAGACGACCGTTTTCACTATCCAATTCGATAGATAGGAAGGTTCATTTTGGCGAGACTTAAATTGCGACCAGAAATTCAGTCAATCAGAGTCGGCCGCGGACCTCTTAAATGAATGGATAATCCTTATTAAAACACAAGTCGGAAAGTTTAAAAATCACGACATTTAGAGCGATCCATTATGAAAATTACACAATAATCGTTCAAACTTTGGACAGTTGGAAAATCTGATGAGAAGGTGTCATTTTATTCCTTTGCGCCCGCATTCGCACTCGCAATTAAAAAAAAAAAACCTCCGGAATCTACTGAAAATTTTGTATCGAAAATACTAATCGATTTTGGTTTCCATCTGTTGGTGAGAACTAGAACTATCGTTAATTCAGTAAGAAAAATTTCAAATCCGATCGAGTTCTGCGTTGGTTCTATTTTCAACCGCAATCGTCGTACGCGCCGGGTGGCGCTGCTCGAGTTTCATTCGAGTTTCCGCCGAACTTTTACCCTATGTGTTGCCAGTGAAAGAAAAATAATAGATTCATAGAGTATATATTTAAAAAGTACGTACAAACGCCGAAAGCGGATCTCTCGGCGGAAAATTTTCTTAAACTTTTGCCGTCGCCCACGAAATTACATAATCCTTTATTTACGCGTATCAGAGAGGTTAAATAAAAAGATAATCGCTTTTAAAAACCACGTCGGAAGGTTTAAAAATCACGACATTTAGAGCAATCCATTACGAATTTTACACAACAATCGTTTAAACTTATGACAGCTCCAAAATCTGATGAAAAAACGCCCTTCCATTCCTTCCCGCCGATTCCACTTTTCTATGGGATAATTTTGTTCGAGAAAATTCAATCTGTTTGTAGGCAAGTGCAATATTACAAAAGTACCTACCCAAAAACATAATCTACTGAAGCATTCGAATTTAATTTCCGGGTAGGTACCCATGTTTTAAGAGCATCCTATCGGGATAGTATGAAAAAATGCTTAAAAGGTTTAACTTATGCAAAATAATATGTTGTGCATGTTTTTCCATGAAACAGTTCGAGTGGGGTCCAATTGGGCACGAACTACAAATATATTTAGCCTTTACTGGGCAGTTCACGCTTCGTGTCGCGGTCCCATTGGATACGGCCACTGTTTTAGACTAGACATCCGACAGTAGACAGGTAGGTCTTGCCGGACTCATCACTACCACTTGTGTTCTGTTTGACGCTCCGGGTATTACGTGATAACGATAAAATGCTTGGGTCACTGAGTCATCCTTCACGGGACGCAAGTTTTCTTTTGCGCTTTTGGCATGTCGAAAGTTAAACAATAATTGAACTATGGTTATATAAGTTGTACTATTATATGACAGTATTATTTATTTTCTTTTTTATTGTACTGTTTGCAGTAAAACTTTTACTATTAACAGTTATCTGAAAAATAGTAAGACATTTGGTTATTTATTTTATATGAATACCACACAAGAGTCCCAAACTGCTCCCAACCGTCTGGAGCCAGTGAGACTATGGCATTCCCAATTGGGGAATGTTGTGAGGCTGAAGGTATTGGGGAGGGGAAGGAGAAGGGGGAGAGGAAGGTGGGGAAAAGGGGAAATACCTGGCTATTCAGATCTGGTCACCAAACACGGCTAAAAAGCCATTTCAAGCAACGTTTCAATTCTGAATGGTGGTCTTTCACCAGGGCGATACTGAGAGTATCTTCCACTCTGGAACGTGCGCAAATATACCATATATTATTTTTAAATGAATTAATTGTGAAACAACACAAATTAATTAAATAAAAATTACTCGCGCACGCCGGGATTTGAACCCGCGACCTTCGGATTCGTAGTCGAGAGCCTTACCCCTCGACCATGGAGGCCGTCAAAATTAGATTAGTTGAATTAAATTAGTTGAATAAATGAGAAGTTAGTGTATTGATGACCCATTTTTACTGGGATCCAATTAAGCCCTTCTTTAATTTGAATCATTTCTGTATAATTGCTTTTCCATAGAAATAATCTTATAAACCATGAGATACATTATATTCTATGGAAAATTCTAATTAGTCATGACTCTGTTTTGATTCATTTCTAGCTGGTTTAGGATTCCTTTGTTTACCAAATGTGATATTGTATGTCTTTAGGATAAGCCGTTTTTACGATAAATTTGAAACAGAAAAGAAAAAATAATTTTATTTAAAAAAAAAAAACATATTTCGTCGCGGGTACTAACAATAATATAAAATATATTAATAAAAAAATGTTTATTTTGAACATTTAAATACTCAAAGATACATAGGTTGTTTGTTAATTACTAAAAACATTGACAATTTGAAAAAGGCCTCTCAACTTACTTCAATTAAAAAAATCATTAAGTTTATCATAAATCAGTGGTACCATGTATTCGGAGGATCGGTCTCTAGACTTATTTGAGATTTGTGGAATTTTTAGAACGTTCTTTTAATAAAACTGGCGCTGTGTCTGTGAATCAGTATGAGCTTTCTCCCGCGCTTTCCACAATAGTAATGTACCAGCGGATAACTTTTATTGGAAGTAGGCCCTCAGAGAGCGTGTTTCACGTAAAATAAAGTCTCATAGGGCGTGTTTCACGTAAGATAAAGTCTCAGAGGGCGTGTTTCACGTAAAATGCAAATGTTATTCGCTCTAGATATGCAGGAATATTATTAAATCTTTGTATTTTCAAGTACACGTAGGGTACGAAACGATTAAACGGTACACTTTCAGAAAGTCGGTTATTCTAGTGAATTAAGGCTCATTGCGTTTTATACGTGGTTGTTTTTCATATCCATCGGGAGAAATAATATTTTGGGACGGTACTTAGACGTCAAAAAACACCTTGTGTAAAAAAAACAAAATTTAAAAATTATACGCGAAATTAGCAATCCCGAACAGAAACCCGTGTTCACAATCAGTAGTAAACACAGTCTAGTCTACCTTTCATTTTTCTTATAACATATTTTTTGACATCTCGAGATAAACACGCAAAATTTATACAAATTACAGTATATTATAGTGACATAAACAGTTCAATAAAGATACTTGACCAAAAAAGTGCATGGTGTAAAACCGATAAAAGTACAGAACGGACAAGTTGACGTTGGTGTAGTTTTGCATGGGTCGAACCACTTGTCTCATATTATATGAAGAAGACAATATGTATATATTACGTATCCCTAAGATAAACAATATTGGTTTACGAATTTAAAGGATATAAAATAAAACGTACTTTTGAAGTCTATTATTGTCATTGAGTGTAAATTCAAGACAAAATATGTTATAATGGTGAAATTAATAAAATAGAATCGGAACACCTCTTCCATCCTGGTTGAAATGCGACGAACTAACTAATGACTTGGTTTAACGTGTCACAGCGGCCGTAAATCAACAACGACCAAACTCATGAACTGTCGTCTGTCACGTGTTCACTATATTGTCATATCGCAAATGCTGTGAAAAATGACCAATCAAGTGTTAAACGATGTACTCTTACAATAAACACGCATAAATTAAAGAGTTTAGGTGTTACTAAGTTAATAAAGCACCTACTCACACACAAGGCCAAGCGCGGCGGTCAATTCCAAAGTGTCTAAGAAAGAAAAAATGGAATCGCTTGAATTTTTAAAATTTAGCTTTAATGAAGTGATTGAAATAATCTCAAATTGTGTTAATTTATCACAACTACTGAAAAGTTTACACGATATCACTTTAGAAAGACAGAACAACAATCACTGCGTAGGTGTATAAGAGGCGCCGAGTGACCCAATTCACTTAACTACTCTGATGCTAGTTAGAAACCGGTGTTGCTAGTATAGAGATACATATTTTTATTTGATTATCCGCGCATCTGGGCTTATACTTGGATTTTTAGAATTGAATTTAATGAACTATTTGAAATTATAAGTACATAGCAATTTTAAACCATAAAGTAACAAACAATTGTTAAAAACAGTAGCAAATAATAGAATACTAAAACAGTATTAAAACACACATCATTAACCGTACATTATCCGAGCTACTACAATATATGTAAATGTTTGTATGCAGTTATAATTCCTTAGTTATGTTTTTCTTCTCTTGAACCAATGTATGTAGGTAGAGCGTTGATGTATCCTTTGTTATACCTGAAAGTAATGACCGAATTCACAGACATGCTTACTTTATAAACATATGCAAACTCAATTCGTAATAATAATTTCCAGACTAGACCGGCCATAAAAAATTACACAAAGGCTAGGCGCGTATATTGTTGTTCAAGCCGCAAACCATTTTAAAGTAATCGTAAAGTAAGTACCCTTAAATACTATTTTAGAAAGTCGGCATTATTTTACAAAAGGACAGCAATAAAACCAACAGATGGACAAAGAACAGGGCTCTCTGAACACAGTTGGTTTGCGGCTTCCGACCAGAAAAGTACCTATTCTCGCCCCTCGGAGAGGCCGCCCAGGTCCCCTGACGACAGTCAGTTTTACATTTCCTCCCGACAAGGAAGTCCGATCTCGGCCCTTCGGAGATCTACTGTAGAAGTCGCCCAGGCTCTGCACCGCGACTCGACCCACCCGCTTCCGCCCAGGAAGATACTTATCTTCGCCCTTCGGAGATCAAACCTTCGAAGACCAGCCACTGGAAACTGGACAGCCATCAGTAAAGGGAAGTGCCTCTGAACTCTCATGAAATTTCTTCCACCCTGTCACTCAGTGAATACTATACTTTCACGTATTATTAACACCTCAAGATAAAGACTTACGTAGGATAAGTAAAACTTTCCCGTATAATTAAGCCAAGTGAATCTCTAACTTTAAGAATCAACTTTCTCGTATAATTAAGATCAGTGAATCTCTAGTTTTTAGAATCAACTTTCCCGTACAATTAAGCCAAGTGAATCTCTAACTTTAAGAATCAACTTTCTCGTATAATTAAGCCAAGTGAGTATCTAGTTTTAAGAATACAAACTTTTACGTAGATTTAAGCGAAGTGAATAGTTAATTTTAAGAACCGTAGAATTAAGTACTTGACTCTAATTTTAATGATATTTTATACATAATTAAGATTAACTTTAGTTTAAGACTAACCACACGATTATAACAATAAATGCCTTATAGTAAATACATAAATTGCTTTACAGTTCCTAACCTTTTTGCGTTATTCCTATAATTATAACCCACTACGTTAATTAGCGTATTATCACCGTTTACAACGATCTAAAAGAATTCATTTGTGACATTGATATGACGGTGCGTCGGGCAGTAGGTATTATTCTAGGAATAACGCAAAAAGGGAGGAATAGAAATGCGATCTTAGGTAGTTACAAGTAATTTATTTTTATATACGTGGGGTTAGTCTTAAAACTAGAGTAAAACTTAATTAGACAATTCAATAAAACTAGATACGCAATTCCTTAATTCTACTGTTAAAGTCTTTGTACTTAAAATTAGAGGTTCACTGGCTTAAGCAATTACTTAATTCTACTGTTAAAGTCTTTGTAGTTAAAATTAGAGGTTCACTGGCTGACATTGTGGGAGGAATTATGATTAGAGTCAGGCACTTCCCTTTTTGGTGATGGATGTCCAGGGTCCAGTGGCTGCGTTGTATGTAGAGTCCTCGCGTTCGCACTACGTATTCGTGTACCTCCGGATCGGGAGTAGGTGCAACGCGGCGATAATCAGAGGCCTGGGCGGTCTCCGATGTTGATCTCCGAAGGGCGAAGATCAGTTACTTCCTTCTGGGATGGAAGCGTAGAATTCGTAGAGCGTAGAGGACCTGGGCGGCCTCTCCAAGGAGCGAGAATAGGAACCTTCCTGGGCGGAAGGTTTCACTTGGCTGTGTGTCCTGGGCGGACTACTGCAACCGACTCTCCGTCCTGGGCGGACTCTTGCTGACTCGTGCTTCCTCGGTGGAAGACTGCACCTCACTCGTGCTTCCTCGGTGGAAGCTTTCACTCGACTCTCCGTCCTGGGCGGACTCTGGCAATCGACTGTCTCCTAGAGCCCACTGTTCTTCTGTCTACCTGTAGGTATTATCTTTTAACCCGCATTGTTCAGCGGCCTTTGTTCCTTTGAGGTGTTTATTGCCGTCTCATAAAATTCCGACGGAATTGCGGGCTTTCCCAAAATAGCAGTTAAGATTATATCGATTTTTCCTAACAATAGGTTCGGCTAGCCTTTGTACTAAATTCATTTTATGGCCGGTCTAATCTGGGAATTCCTATTATTTACAATGCACATTTTAAAGCTAAATATTTCGGTGAATTCGGTCAATTATTTTATGTGATTACAAAAGGCTATATCAACATGAATCAATCGTCTTTAAAATCGATGCAGCGAGTAGGGACTGTGCTGAACCAACAATACAACTGATTATTTTCTTTAATAAAGCGTTTTCTATGAATATGTCAAATTCGGGCGTCTGGAGAGTGGTATATCTATGGGCGTCTGCTTTGCTAATTGCCACGCGGTGGTTGCTGGGCCGCATTTATCATGTCATATTGTCTAAACTACACAATAATTGTTTTAAATTGGTGCCATTTGATATTATTTCAATAACTATCATTTTCTTATAATAATTTTTTTAATATTCAAGTGCTTCTACTTGACGTGACGTTTCTTCAACACTTTGGAATTGTCCACCGCTTCACCTTGTACGGAAGTAGGTTCTTGCTTTATTGACTAAACAACACCTAAACTCCTTAATTGAAAGATTTATACAGTATTAACATACTCGGAAATACAAAATAATTCACTTAAAACGCGCAAAAAATGAAGGAAAATTGACGCCTTCTTTAATACTTTTAATATGATATGACATTTGTCTTAAGTGCTAACTGCATGAAATGGATTTTTTTAAAATGGTTGTTATATTCTTAGTTTGGGTATTTTATTTATTAAAAAACCCAAACTAAGAACCTAACAACCTGTTCAGAACATTTAATATTAAATTTACATTTGGCACATTGTATGCAACTATTGTATAGTGTCATATTATAAAAAAATGAACATCTCAGAGTCAACTGAATTTTTCTTTAGTATTTCTGCACATGCAAATGTTTTTATTTTTTTGAATCTTGGAGTATTTTTTTCTTTTTTTTTCGTTTATGAGTTTTTCTACGGAGTCCCGACTGGAAATATCTACCAGTTCATCTAATCTTTACGCGGAGGGAAAGAGGTATCCCGATTCTATTTAATAAATTTCACCATTTTAACAGATTTTTTCGTGTAAATACACTCAATGTCAGACGTCAACAAATGTGTTTTATTTTTAGTCCTTTAAGATCATAATCCAATATTGTTTATTTTACATAAACATAGTATTATCTACTTCATATAACACGAGGCAACTGGTTCCACCCACGCAAAACTATACCTACGTCAAATTGACAGTTCTGTGTTTGTTACTGTTATCGGTTTAACACGATGTTATTTTTTGGTCCAGTCTGTGGTATCTGTATTATAAAGTGGACGTATCCTATTTTTAATACCGGTTTTCCTACAATTTACAGCGCTTTATTTGAAAACTGTCATTGTTTTACGTAACTGTAATTTCGTGTATTTTGTGGAAATGTTGCGTGTTTATTTCGAGATGTCCTTGAAACACTGTTAAAAACATTAAAACTAGACTAGGTTGTGTTTACTACTGATTGTGAACGCGTGTTTCTTTTGGGTATTGTGAATTTCTCGTATATTTTTAACATTTCGTGAAGGTGTTTTTTGACGACTAAGTACCGTCCCTAAATATTGTTTCTCGTTTAATGACAACTGTATCCGTAAATGTGTATGAAATCGTAGATATGAAAATACTGATTGCGTAAAGCAAGATTTTTCATTTGCGGCCCGATATGGTCTCCATATGGGGATAAGTATGAAAAAATGCATCGTGTAAAACGCAGTGTGGCTTAATCCAAGAGAATAACTGACATTCTGAAAGTGTACCGTTTAACCCTTTCGTATTGTATGTGTATTTGGAAACCCATAGATTTCAAATTTTTCCCTCCCTATCTAGGACGAATTAAAAATAGGTGGTTTCCGTTTTCCAATTCCTGGCAGAGCAAGCGTTTCGTGCTATTTTTTAAATTGAATTTTAGCTACTATTTCGGGCGGTAGAGATATTTCTATTTTGAAAGGTGATTTTTGTGTTAAATCTCCACCGAATTTATCTCTGGAATTTGTTTGACAGTAAGTTTCAAAAAAATAGGTTTAATGTACAATTTTTTTTTAAATTAGCAAATCAATTTTTTTTTTAACACCATAAATTGTTCTAACGAAATTCCCAAAGATATGCAAACTGAAGAGAAATGACTTTTTTTATTAAAAACTTAAATTGCATTTGACAAGATACTAATTTTAGGTTTATATTATAAGCTCACTTGGAAAACATCTATATATGTTTATATACATACATTATATAGATGTTTTATTTAAAAATAAATCCCTTTTTGAAATGAGTGTATTGACCCCAGAATATGTAGTTGATGGTAGTACTCTTGAAATTATTATATGTGTAACAATACATATTAGAACTCCCTCTCTAAACACGAGAAATTCTCAATTAGGGAGGTGTTAATAAAAAAAAATAAAAAAAACTAAAAGTACTATATAAATAAATAAAAAAATATTTCAGTTCTTAAATACACACTATTATTACCATGTAAACAATGTTGTTAATTATTTGTAATAAATATCTTTAATAATGTATATATGTATACTGCCTTGGTAAGTAAAATCACAGTAATTACCAAAATTAGCAAAAATGAGTTGAACATGGGAAGTTGTTGTGCATTGAATTTCGTATGTTTTACATAAGGCATTATTTAGTATTATTTGTAACTAACCATCATGTCTTTTCGCCACAGGGGTAGGCAGAGAGGACGGACCGCCAAACAACTCGATCTTGGCATACACTTCTTACTTCATTCAATTTCATACAACGTCTCATACATTCTCTTCTGTTATTCCGACTTCTGACATGGCCCGACTCAAGTATTTGATTCACTTGATCGTGCCACGTCTTCCTTGGACGTCCCCGGCTTCTTCTTCCATTCACATTCGCGTCATATATTCTCCTTACACTCCTTTCTTTATTCATTTTCTTTACATACCCAAACCATCTGAGCGTCCCTTTCTTAATCTTGCTCACTATGCTTAAATCAGCCTTGCATTGTTTACGAATCTCAACATTTTTCACACGATCATACATGGTTTTACCACACATTTGTCTCAGAGATCTCATTTCTACAGCATTCATTCTACTTTCATCCTTCCTCTGCCAGTTCCATGCCTCACTGCCATACATCCGAGTTGGTATCAGCACTCCATTGTGAACTGCTAGCTTCGATTCTTTAGACAACTTTTTGTTTGCGCCAACCGCGTTCAGTTCTCCGTTAAAGGGTTTCCTGCATTCACCCTTCTTTTAGTATCACTATTAGTTTTTCCATCTTTCGTAAACATACTTCCCAAATACACACACTCATCTACCTGCTCCAAGTATTCATCATTCACAACTATATTGCATACTGTTTTCGTACTCTCTCTTTCAAACACCATGACTTTAGACTTACTTACATTCATCATTAGCTCACTCTTCATACATACTTCGTTCATCCTAAATACGAGGGACTGTAGATCTTCTATACTATTAGCAATAAGCACCGCATCATCAGCATTGCAAAATAATTGCAGACTACTCATTTTTGCGCCCAAGCCCACCTCTTTCAATTCTTGCATACAATTATCGATGTATAGATAGAATAACCATGGTGACATTACGCAGCCTTGCTTAACACCTTTTGTGATGTCAAACCACCCCGTAAAATCACCGTTTGCCCTAACACATGCAACGCTTCCCTCGTACAGAGATGCGATTGCCTTTATAAGATTTGTATTCACTCCATACTTGGACAACACCTTCCACAACTTTTTTGTGTCAACTCGGTCGTATGCTTTTTGTAGATCTACAAAAGCACAGAAAAGTTTTTGATTTTTTGCCAGAAACTTATCTGTGAGCATCCGCATCGAAAAAATCTGATCCTAATCTTTGTTCTTATTATAATATAGAATAAGTGGCCACAAGTGTTTTGGCACAAAATCAGTACATAACTTCAATTGTAAATATGCTAAAAGTTTATACAAAACTCCACTCTTCATTCTGAAGAATGGCTCCCAGTGTAATTACTGTTTTTACTTACCACGGCAGTATATGTGTGTGAAGTTTACGTGAAACACGCCCTCTGCGACCGAATGTTTTTTCAAATGAAAGTTCGCCGAAAAATTTCAGATTTTCGAATACCGTGAAGCATCAAATATCTTCTACCCCTGCCAGCTGTAATTTTAGATCTTACAGGATTAACCTTTGGAACGCCGAGCTCCCGCGATCGAATACTTCGGTGGTATGCCCAGGATAAATTTGCGCGCGGTTCGCGTGAATCTATTTTTGTAATAATTTCCCTTTTTTATGAAAAATGATGTTTTTGAAAATTGTACCGTCTTACCAGATGATGTACATATATTTATAATAAAATTAAATATCTTTCATAAGTAATCTCCCCAGAATTGCTATTTATATTCAAATAAGTGATTTGTTGACATTGTCGATCGCATTCGCAGGCTTTCAAAGGATACAAATTACGGTTGTCCGATGGGCAATTCCGGCGCACTAGAACTTAACTATATCCTGTCGGCCACATTTGTGAAGAAAACATTGGATTGCTTCTGTCGAGTCCTTGACTGAACGGTCGCTCTTTGTCGTGTCATTGGTAAAACAGGGCGTTTAGGGTAGAGTTTATAATAAACGATAAATTAATCCCTTTTGTATCTCGTTTACCTGAAAAAATCACCCCAAGAGCTTCGCTAAGGACTCAAGTTTTTTTTCCGTTTGCGATCTATTTGAAGCTCTTTTGTAACCATTAAAATTGAATTATGTAATTAATATTTTATTCCAGGTATGCTTACTTTTGATCTGAGAACATTTACCAACACATAACAGGACACTATCACAGCAGTGCTATGGATCTTACCAACCCAGAGAGTGTCTTCATCAAAACGGAACCAGGGTCCCAGGAAGAAGGCGCAGATGAAATGTTGTTTACAGATATAGAAGTCAAGCTCCCGGATGTAAAGAAGGAATGTTTGCAGTATGCCGAGAGTGTTCAGCCAACTAGTAAGTTGCATTGCGTATATCACAGAGGTTCTTCAGATTGGCGCAGTCAGGACAGCTGCTTGTTTTCTACTTCTCTTCTTGCCGCCCATCGGTGCTTTTATTTTAATCGTTGACTTATTGCTTTACAGAAAACTTTCAACATTTTATTTATAATGCCAGTAATTAGTTCCTAATTCCCCAAGCTGTTGCCCCTCCACATTTTATCACTCAAATAATTCGTCTCACAAGTTTTTTTGGATTATTACACGTGACATCTATTTTGAGCTCCAATAAGTATTCCTATTTTATATTGATCCATCATTCGATTGACTTTTATAAATTAGATATTCTGTCTGATGATTCTCAAATATAGAATGATTCTGCTGAAAACGTCCCTCAAGCGGACATCACGTATCATAAAATAAAAACATTATGTATGGTGTGCTGCCAAGGCGTTTTTACCTTAGCAACGCAAACGTCAAAAGAATACTGTTCATCACATTCTGCATATCTCTGTATACGGCAGAACTGTGCGTGCATTACACTGCATGGCAAAAGATAAAAGTCACCTACAGTAATGCATTTCGCCAACTATTCCGTCTACCAAGATACTGCACTGCTACAGAAATGTTCCTGGAAGGACGAGTGCACTCTTTCAGGGCACTTCTCCCCTACCGCATGGGAAGCTTATGGTGCAGGGTACGCCAATTCCTGTTGTTATTATTTAAACACCTTAGGTCGTCCTTAATAAAAATAATAATAATTAGATGATTTGTATTTCGCCGTTTTGTGAAAAATCACCTCAAGGGCGCTGTCAAATATTACTTCCTCTTCTTTATCTAATTATGTACAAACCGATACAGAAAAACATACTTCCCAGCACCTGACAGGTCGCTTCAGGTGAACACAGTTTTATTACAAAATTTAAGTATAGAGATGAAAGTTTTACAGTTGCTATTTTATCCTCCTTCTCTATTGACGTTACATTTATTAGAAGATTGGTGGCACAAGAAGAGTTGGTATTAATTGAAATATTTATAATTTTAGGACTAATAATTTTTAAGGTCATTTTATAATGTTTATAAAATGCGTAAGAAGCTTATAATATATATTAACATTTCTTTATTTATTTTTATACTTTTAGTTGTTTACAGTGTTGCGGGCTGTGGACGCATTTGCACACCGATGCGCGAATTTTTAATTTTTTTCTTCTTAATGACTTTAGCTAAGCACTTATTAATACTGATATTTCTAGAAGTTTTTCCTATGTAATAAATAGTTCCAATCGTTACCATTTAATTTATATACCCACAATTTATTTAAAATATTATCTTAATCTTTGTTATTTAAAATATGATTTTTTAAGTTTATTATCAGTATAAAAAGCTGGTAGGATAGTATTTGCCGTGTTTTTAATTATTCAATTTCAGGTATTATTATTTAAAAACTACATTTTTCTCCACTGTTTACTAACATCAGTTATATGTGGATATACCTAAGATTTAATAATTTTTTTCTGAAATTTTTTGTTTAATATATTATTTGTTAATTTAGCACTATAACCGTTATTTATTGCAATCTGTTTAATTATATTTAATTATTTGTTAAAATTATTATTAAATAGAGGTACATTAACTAATACACTAAGCATGGAATGAAAAGCTGATACTTTTTGAGTAAAAGGATGATTAGAAGTATTATGTATAACAATCTCTGTATAAGTATCTTTGCGATATATATTAAATTCAAATTTATTATTAACAATAGAAATATTTAAGTCTAAGAAATTAATGCTAAAATTTGGTCCTATTTCTATGGTGAATTTAATTTTGTTTATGGATTTCATTTAGGAAAGTACGGAAAATATTAAGAGGAACGGCTGCGCTGCCTGTTTCATACAGAACTTAATTTTGAATTTGAGGCTAAAATTCTCACCTAAAGCTAATGATCTTTTTGTTTCATCAAAAAGTTTAGTAAATATCTAGTACGGATTAGAAGTGATTTATTTATTTTTGTTTTACATTATGAAATATAGGCCATTAAAGCAATTGATTTTTCGCTATTTTAGATGCACCTTCAACAATTATTTTAATATTAGAATTAAATATAATTAAACAGATTGCACTAAATAACAGTTATAGTACTAAATTAATAGATAATATATTAAACAGAGAGTTTAAGAAAAAAATGTATTAAATGTTATGTATATCCACAAATAACTAATCGTAGTAAACAATGGAGAAAAATATGGTTTTAAAATAATAATAATTTCTCCTCACCCTCCTACTCCTACCCCTACTCCTACTCCTATTCCTATTCCTATTCCTACTCCTACTCCTACTCCTACTCCTACTCCTACTCCTACTCCTACTCCTACTCCTACTCTTACTCCTACTCCTACTCCTACTCCTACTTTTACTTCTACTCCTACTCCTACTTTTACTTCTAGGCCTATACCTACTACTATTCCTACTCCTACTCCTACTCCTACTCCTACTCCTTCTTCTAGTCCTACTCCTACTCCTACTCCTACTCCTTCTACTACTCTTACTCCTACTCCTACTCCTACTCCTACCCTACCTCTACCCCTATTTAATTCTGTGTTAGCCTTTTTTCGCAAAAAGGGGCCTAGGAGTTTTTCGCCAATTTTTTTATTGCGCAAAACAGGTTGCATAGGTGGAGACGCTCAGTTTGATACCCTTATCGGCAATTATACCCCGACCCCTACTCCTACCCCTACACCTACCCTACCCCTACCCTACATCTACCGTACATCTATCATACATCTACCACGATTAAGTATTTAAAGAAAAGAAAAGGAAACATCTTTCTACATTAGCTGAGACGCTTAGTTTGATACCCATATCGGCTACTCCTACCCCTACTCCTACATATACCCCTACCCTTATCCTTACCCTATATCTACCTTACATCTTCCCTATCCCTACTCTACCACTATCCCTATTGAGTATTTATAGAAAAGAAACAGGAAAAGCTTTTAATATTAGTCTTTTCTCGCGTAAGAGAGCCAAGAATTAACTGTTAAAATATTCACCGAGTTGCCCGGATCCGCTATGTCGATACGCGTATTTAGATACCCGTATCAGACATATTACAAAAGAAAACTAATATTAAAATGAATTATTTATAAAATATCTTACTCTTAGAATTGCTATGCTCCTGGGAAAATTCCATGAATCCATAATTTTATGTGCAAGTTATTACCCATTAGAAGCAACAAAAAAATAAATATATTATGTCAATCTCGAAACAGATCTACACGCTCTTCGGATTCTGTCTATTTGGTCCATTTAAAAAAAATGGCGCTATTTAAAATAAATATTTATTAAACAGCGATTTCAGTTCCTGCAATCTATTTATCGTACGTGAAAATAATCAAGTCATAATATCGCTTTATGTAGGTACCTAATTATTTTGTGAAAAGTTTTCAGTAATTATTTTCGAATAAATTCGTTGGGATAAATGTTTTCTTCACAGTGGCTACATTCTGTTTACATGATGAGGGTCGCTCAAATAGTTAGTACTAATTTTGAACAAAAAAAACGGTAAAAATTCGTAAATTTTAATAGCAAAATTAAAAACCGTCTTTTTTAAAGATTTTTTTTTGAAATTTCATCGGTCGAGCATCCGTATTTCGAATTCACCCCGGCGCTCTTTTCGTAATAAATATTTTTTATAACCATATACCTTTATTTTAGAAACGTGACTCGGCGAGGCGGTCGTTCGTCGCGACCTCCCGACTGATTTTCCGAAAAAAAAATTTAATAATATAACAGAAAATGAATTGATTATATTTCTAGCGAACTTTTTGAGTGACCCTCTCTCACTAAAACGGGGATGCGAAATGCGATTTTGAAAATAGCGCCAAATATCGCGAACAAATCGAACGATTCTTGCGGTTGAAAATAGAACCAACGCAGAACTCGAACGAATTTGAATTTCCCCTTAATGAATTAACGTTAGTACTATTTCTTGCCGACAGGTGGAAACCATTAAGTTTTCAGTAGTTACGGAGATTTTTTTCGGATTGCGAATTATCCGCAGCTAACTTCGTTCGAGAGTCTGAATTTTGATTACGCCAAAATGAACCTTGCGGTGTTCGAAACCCTACGGGCGCTTCGGTCGACTTTCGCGAGACAGGAAAATCGGAATAGTATTGATACCATTTTCAGCCTTGCTTTCTTTGAAATTCGATATGCGGAAGGCCGCTTTTCCCTTCAAAAAATGTTTCTGCTCGTCTTTGAGCTAAAATGAACCTTAAGGTGTTTCGAAATAAAGGGGCACTAAAGTCGTTTTCTGCCTCCATACCCTGGTCTTAAAATCGGTGACTATTGATATACGTTATTATATATATGATGTGATGATAGAAATTACATTATTATTAATGTATGCTCGGCATTCTAGTTGATTCTTTACTATATACAAATACAGGAGATCTTAAAGGCCAAGCGGCTAGCTCAGTAGCAATTATGGGAATGGGCAGAACGAGTGAAACTTCTCTCTTACAATGGTTATCTATCGTCTGTCTCTGCTACTGCGGAACTAAAATGTAACACTTTTAACATTATTCCATATAGTATTATTTTAATACAATTTAAATTTGTTCCCGCTAAGCCTACGTTACTGCAGCAGCGGAGTAATAGTTAATCCTTTATGAAAACCGACAATGAATTTAAGAAAACATCAAAATATTACCGCTGTGCGACGTCCTCAATTTTATTCAGGTAATACTCGGCACGTCTACACAATATATGAATCGGTTGTTTTGTTATTCCAGATAACATTAATGTGGATACTGTTCCCATCAATGCCGAACCAGGTCCCCGAGAAGAGGATGAAGAGGGATTTCCTTATACGGAAATAGACATAGAACGGCCGGATGTTAAAAAGGAATGCTTAGAGCACTCCCAAAGCATTTCCAGGACTTCGGGTAATTTAATGTTTTTGTTTTGTAGAATTCGTTTTAATTTATTTTTTTTCGTTATTTTCCTCATTGTTGTATTTTATCCACCATCTTTTCAGACTTAATTACGGACCTGAAGACGCATCCTGAAGAACATCCCTTTTCAAGTTCCTACTCCAGTTATTCATGTTCTAGAAATGAGTATTTAAGACGTCGCATGCTTACCAATTCTGGCGAAAATCCTTTCTCATATTCCGACAGCGCGTATTTTTGTTCTCAAAAGGGATCTTTAAAAAGTCACTTGCTTACCCATACTGGAGAAAAACCTTTCTCGTGTTCCTACTGTAACTATTCATGTTCTCTGAAGGGATATTTAAAACGTCACATGCTTACCCATACTGGAGAAAAACCTTTCTCGTGTTCCGCTTGCAAATATGTATGTTCTAACAAGGGAAATTTAAAACGTCACATGCTCATCCATATTGGAGAAAAACCTTTCTCGTGTTACGACTGTAACGATTCATTTTCAAATAAGGGATCTTTAAAACGTCACATGCTTTTCCATACTGGAGAAAAACCTTTCTCGTGTTCCTACTGCAACTATTCATGTTCTCAGAAGGGATATTTAAAACGTCACATGCTTACCCATACTGGAGAAAAACCTTTCTCGTGTTCCGACTGCAACTATGTATGTTCTAACAAGGGAAATTTAAAACGTCACATGCTCACCCATATTGGAGAAAAACCTTTCTCGTGTTACGACTGTAACGATTCATTTTCAAATAAGGGATCTTTAAAACGTCACATGCTTTTCCATACTGGAGAAAAACCTTTCTCGTGTTCCTACTGCACATATTCATGTTCTCAGAAGGGATCTTTAAAACTTCACGTGCTTACCCATACTGGAGAAAAACCTTTCTCGTGTTCCTACTGCAACTATTCATGTTCTCGGAAGGGATATTTAAAACGTCACATGCTTACCCATACTGCAGAAAAATCTTTCTCGTGTTCCTACTGTAATTATTCATGTTCTCGGAAGGTATATTTAAAACGTCACATGCTCACCCATACTGGAGAAAAACCTTTCTCGTGTTCCGACTGTTACTATTCATTTTTAAAAAAAGATTCTTTAAAACAGCACATGCTTATCCATACTGGAGAAAAACCTTTTTCGTGTTCCTACTGTAACTATTCATGTTCTCAGAGGGGATCTTTAAAAAGTCACATGCTTACCCATACTGGAGAAAAACCTTTCTCTTGTTCCTACTGCAACTATTCATGTACTCATAAGGGAACTTTAAAACGTCACATGCTCACCCATCCTGGAGAAAAACCTTTTTAGTGTTTCGTCTGTAACTTTTCATACAAAAAAGATTCTTTAAAACAGCACATGTTTACCCATACTGGAGAAAAACCTTTTTCGTGTTCCGGCTGCGCTTTCCATTTCCGAAAAAGGGAGATTTAAAATGTCACATGCTTACCCATACTGGCTAAAAACCCTTTTCTTGCTTCTACTCCAGTTATTCATGTTCTCGAAAGGGATCTTTAAAACTTCACATGCTTACCCATTCTTTTTTGGGGACAATTTAAAAATCTAAAAATTTTGGTGAGTCCTTCCTAGCCGGTCTTTCTTGGACCATCGCCTTGCACCGCAGTGGGTGGGATGGATTCATATGTCCGACACTCCTGGATACAATGACCCTCAGTTATCTACCTTATCTTTTCCATGCTTCCCCTGATTCTGCCTGCAAATGGTAAGTTCATTTTAACGTCGCTGTATCGGACATCGTTATGAGGGAAATCAAAAGGTATGACGTTTTATCAATTATAGTTATTGTCTTCTATTTTCCCAACACTCGAAGTGTTGGGAAAATAGATAATAGATTTTCCTACGAGTGTAGATTGTACAATGGCGTGGTGAGGGGTTAATCACTTTAATACTTCACTGCTTTACCGTATCCCGGTCCCCAACCCCGAATTGTGCGACTGCCTTCCACATTTAATAATGTTACGATTGTATTTTTGGTTATGTTTTTATTTATATTACGGGATTTCGACTAAATATATAGAAAAAATAGTGATATTGAGAGGTAGGCTGGGCTCCTTTTAGCATAATTAGTAATACTACCATAATGTATGTTTAGAGTTTTTATTAGAATTATATTAGAGATTCCCCTGAACATGTTTGGGCCGGGGACCCGTTGATCTCTATATAATTTATATCTAAATAAACGTGCTCGAAGGAAGTAGTTTGGTTCTGAGGATAGAACGTGGAGAATGCCATCACATGAATATTTGTGTCTTCCATTGAAAATATCGTAAAGACTTGAACACATGACAAAAAAAACTGAATTGCCTGACATCGGCGAGCTGTTCACAGCTTGGCGTTTGGGTACAAATACTAGTTGGAAATCATTTGCAAACCTCGCTTGTTTCTACTCTCATATTGGATCAGCGGCATCACGCTTATTGCTGATACAGCGTGCATGAGCTCTTTCACCAAAGTTTGTTTATTTTTTTTTAAATTTTAATTATAACGGATTGGAAAATTATCATGTCAAGTTCGTAATAAAAAATATATGAATATTGTATTAATTAATATTTTGATGAAGTTTTTCTCTCAATAACTAACTAATAGTCTGCAACTCACTAATAGGGAATCTGTTGGTTATATAAATTAGTTAATCTACTCCTAATTTCAGTGAAAAGTAATATTTTCAAACATGTAGAAACTTTGGTAAAATTGCTTGTATACGTTTAAATTATGTTAATATTATTTATTAACGGATAATAAGAGTTTTTAGAAGAATTACAAACAAAAGTACAACAAATTACCAGTATTTATATGATTCAAAGGATCAACAAACACATAAACCATGACAAAAATGTACGATAATAATATTTAATGAAATAAAAAACAACTTTAAAAATATTTTGTTACTTTTTATGGCTGTCTGGGTTTTAGGCTAAGCGAAACCGGTCGGTCATAAAAAAAAGTTCCGTGATCTTATACACAGATATTGTTTTATTTATTTTGGTATGTCAAACCACAAAGTGATTATTTTATATATAATACTGTATACTGTGTTATACTTATTTTGGAAGTGAATCCACAAATTCTGTAACATTTATTGGGTGAACGTTCATTTGAATATTTTTATCATCCAATTACCATGTGATATTTATAATGATACCGGTATAACTTGTACCATGAATGTGGTAGACGATCTTAAAAGTTTAAATAATTATGGTTGGAATTCTTATAATTTAACAATAATTCATCAAAATATCAGAAGTATTTCTTCAAACATTGATAATTTCTTGATATTTCTTGATCAATTTACTTATACTTTCGATGTCATAATATTATCGGAATGTTGGATCCATAAAGATTATACCTCTAAAATCATAAACACTTACACAGAATATCACACAACTAAAAATATTAATAAATCTAGCGGGATTGTCGTTTGCATAAGGGACGGAATTCAAGCGCAAGTCGATGAAATTGCATTATTTCAAGCAAACTGTCTAAAAATTGTACTGAATAATTATTTATGTGTTTTACCAATATATAGATCACCATCTTTTCAAACATCGACACTTTTTTGAATTCGCTTCAATCAACCATCAACAGTTCTAAAAAATTTACACGTCAAATCATTACTACTATTACTAATCAATACTATTTCTCAATATCACCAACAATCAAATGATTATTTATGTCTTCTTACCGAAAACGACTTTATTCAGACAATCAACACTGCTACTCGTGTACAGGGTGCGACTAAATCCTGTTTAGACCGTATAAATGTAAAAAATATTAACTTCATTTACTCATTTGTTATTCACACATCGATTTCGGATCACTAAACTACAGCCCTCTGCCTCAAAGTTAAACCTCCCCAAACTGCTAAAATTAAATACGTCCCTCGAATAAACTACACTAATTTACTTGAGGACTTGCGTTCAGAAAACTGGCAAAACGTATTTGACCAAATTGACGCGAACATTGCGATGAAGGAATTCACTAGTACACTACATTCATATATATCTAAACATACTAGTAAGAAACTCATATCAAACAGCCAGTTTAAACTCACGCCCTGGATCTCTCCTGGCCTTGTTAAATCTATCCACAGAAGGAACCAACTTCATGAGAAGGTGTCCAGATAATATTTCAGTACAAGCCCATTACAAAAAATACAGGAACTTATGTAAAAATTTAATTAAATCTACGAGGGAAAATTATTACAAAAAGTTCATTTACGAAAATACATACTCCCCAAAACGTTTGTGGGAAGCATTTCGTGATATTAGTAAAACAAAATACAGTAAGTCTTCCGAAATAAAAACATTGAACATAAATAACATAAACTCTTCCAATCCCAAAAATATGGCGAATTTTACTAATGAGTATTTCACATCAGTAGGAGCCACACTAGCAAAAAAAAAATTTTAAAATGTAATAAAAGTGAAACCGAACTCGCCAACTTAATCACCTCTAATCTCGAGCATAAAATAAACAATATTCAAACAACAACAAACGAAGTCTTAAAAATAATAGACGACCTAAAGACATCGAATGCTTGTGGACCTGATGAAGTCTCAACAAATTTGCTTAAAGTAATAAAATCATTCATTGCTCCTCCGATTGCGTTCATTTCTAATCTAAGTTTCCAATCGGGCATATTCCCTGATCATTTAAAGCACTCAATTATTACATTGATTCACAAAAACGGAGATAAGTCGCAGATTCAAAATTACCGGCCAATATATCTGCTAAACTCTGTCTCAAAAATCATTGAAAAAATTGTTAAGAACCGTCTCACCCTTTACCTTGAACAAAATAACATACTTTCTAAGAGACAATATGGCTTCCGGCCAGGATTAGGTACCGAAAATGCTATCTCTAAACTGACGAAAATCATCTCCAATAATGTCGATGGAGGAATTAAATGCATCGCGATCTTCCTGGATTTAGCTAAAGCTTTTGACACTATCTCACATAAAATTCTTTTGAAAAAACTACAGCTAATCGGTATACAGGGGCAACTATTTAAATGGCTGGGTAGTTAATTAGAAAGCAAAAGCCAAAGAGTCAATATCAATGATACTCTAAGCGTTCCAGCCAATATTTTATTTGGTGTACCACAAGGAAGTACTTTAGGGCCTATTTTGTTCAATATTTACATAAATAACCTATGTAACAATAACCTTGCGGATCATATCATTACCTTTGCTGATGATACAGTCTTGATTTATGAAGGCAAAAGCTGGAACGAAGTTCATAGTAAAGCAGAAATTGGTATAAACAAGGTTATGCAATGGTTATACAATAACCTTCTTACGCTCAATACGGATAAAACCAAATTCATACGTTTTAGGACAACCCAAGCGGGACAACCCGAAGAAATGCTAAACATTACTGCTCACCTTTGCAATGAAATAAATATTTGTACTTGCAATAACATGGAATGCGTGGATAGTTTGAAATATTTAGGAATCATTATTGATAAATTCCTGAGATGGGAAGAACACGTGAACTCAACTGCCACAAAAGTCAGAAAACTTACCCACCTTTTCATGACCATTAGAAATATTCTATATGTTAAAGATCTAAAATCAATATATTATGCCATGTGTAATTCTTTACTTGAATATGCATCCTTAGGATGGGGCGGTTGTGCCAAAACAATTTTGGATCCCCTGGCAAAAGCGCAGAAATCCCTAATAAGAGTCATCCTTAGAAAACCCTTCAGGTACCGCAGTGATGAATTATTCAAAGAAATGCAAGTTCTTGATGTCAGACAACTGTATATCAGGAAAATTGTACTACATACACATAAACAACGTCACCACTACCCGTCTATCGAGCACTATCACGACACCAGACACTCAAGAAGTAATCCAATAGTTTCAACAAAAACCATGACATCCCTTGCTCAAAGACAATTTTCATACTTATGACCAAAATTGTTCAACATAATACCTGATAGTAGTACTTCTAGGAAGGGTCAAAAGCGAACATATGCTCATTAACAGATATGTACAATTTTAATAAAACCTTCATATGTAATTCATTATTACTCTACACTAAATTAAAAAAAAAATGCATATCATATTTTAAACTTATATACTTTAAACTTTTATACTTTATATTTTAAATTTTTAGATCTCATTTGTAATTCATCATTACTCTACCCTAATTGAAAAAAATGCAAAACATACTTTAGTCTTTTATACTTTAAACTTTTACATCTCATGAATTCATTATTTCCCTACAGTAAATTAAAAAATGCATATCATACTTTAAACTTTTGTACTGTATACTTTTATATCTCGGATGTAATTCATTATTACTCTACAATAATTAAAAAAGGAATATACTTTAAAAACAAAAATAAAACAAAATATATATATATATATTTTTTTTAATTTACCATATGGATTCTTTTATATTATTTCATGTATATGTATATTAATATGAACTAAACTTATCAATTTGACTGTCCTAAAACGGGATTTATTCCTAGTTGGACAGTCAAAGCCTTCTTAAATATTTTTGTAAATTAACATGTGTTCCAAAAAAAAATTATTATTATTATTATTAAATAAGGGAACTAAATTTTGTCACAGCAGTTTTTTGATTTTGTCAAATGATTCACAATATCGCATGTGTTTTTGTTGTAAAAATACATAATATGAGAGTTTTTATATATCTTATTTATGTATTCATTTAAAATAAATAATTTTATAATAATAATAACAAGTATCACTGGGGGTGCTTTACCCGTATTGGGGCCTTTATTGTGCAGTTTCAAAAAATATTTTATTTACGCCAAGTTTTCCTACAAATGATCACAAAAAATCTGTAAATATAAATATACAATTTTTTTATTTATTTATTAGAAATATAAACAAAAATTTACATAAAATCATCATAGATAATATATCATATATATACGATCGGCGTGTAAATATCTCTAATGAATGTTTAATTTATTTTTTATAACTCATTGAAGTTTATAAACCACATTGTAATATTTAATCATTGAAGAAGATAATATTAACACATCCCAAATGAACCACGAAACCGAAAAAACAACAGAAATTAAAAAGATTTCAGTCGCATCTGGAACTCGTACCCAGGACCTCTACCTATCCGGGGTAACCTCTTAACCAACTAAGCTAATGAGACCAGTTCAATTTACGCCATTTACACCGATATCATACTTCAAGTTCAAGATTTGTTAATATTATCCTCCATTTTTATAAATCCCATATTATTGGCTGCTATCCTTATGATGATTGCAAAGTTTCATCCCGAACTCAATTGCAATCGGAATAGAGTCTCGGATATGCCTACCCGATTTTTATTTGTATGAGACATCTATTGACGTATTTTTACAAGTCTGGAAAGAAATATTCAATTTATTTTTTATAACTTATTGAAGTTTGTAAACCTCATTGTAATATTTAATCATTGATGAAGATAATATTAACACATCCCAAATGAACCACAAAACCGAAAAAACGACAGAAATTAAAAAGATTTCAGTCGCATCTGGGACGGGACGGGAATTTGGGATGGGTTAATAAAGAAACGTAATATATGAACAATGAAAGATGTAAGATAAATGAGGGAAAGTATGAAAGAATCAACATGAAAAGCCAAGTAGTAGATCAGGTGCGAATGAGATGAAAAGTGAAGGTACTGTGACCGTAGAAGGTTGGGAAGTGATCAGTTATATTTATTTTTAAGTCAGCAGATCTGGATATAAAAAATGATTGGATTTGAGTAGTATGTGATCTAGGCAAGAGTCAGTATGGCGACCATGTCTAGTGGGGCTATTTATATAAGATAGATATCCTTCGCTATATATAACATTTGAATATTCATTGGCAATTGGGTCTAGGGTAGAATGTTATATGTTAATGTTTATATCACCAACAATAAACGAGAAGTCTGATTGTTGGCAATTATTTTCGGTTATAAAATATTTAAGTTCCATGATAAATGATTTAGAGTCTAAGGAAGGGGAGCGATATATGGCAATTATAGAGTATGTTTTAGTGTTCAACGTGAAGGATAAATGGATGGCATTGGAATACTTAAAATTAGGGATATTTACTATAACATTAGATATTTGGTGTTCGCTGTAAAAAATCGTTAGGCCGTCGTGCGAAGTATGCGTAGATGGAAGAGAGACAGTCTTATAACCAGGGATGGAATAAGGAATAAATTCCCGCATTTGCGTTTCAGTAAGTATAATCAGATTTGGACGGAATCCTAGAGAATTGAGGAAAATACATAACTCGTCAAAATGTAGACGGATACTTCGTATGTTTAGATTTATCATATTAAAGTCAGTGTTTCCCTCAATTATGCAATCATTAAGTTCTGTTAGGTCTTCACACACCCGTGCTTCTATGACCGAATGTTCATTAGAAAAATCCATCTTTACAGATTAATTTTCTCCTTGGGCATCCTTGTCGAAGATCATATATACTGGAGTGGTATATCATTAGAGTCGTTTAACCGGATTACTGGGGAGTCTTCATCTTTTATAAGTAGTACGTGCCCGTCCTTCGTCCAAATGTATTTGTATCCGAGTGATTTCGTGGACTTAGCCAACCAGAGGAGCTGCTTGTTAATTGGTGTCAATTTTTCATTTATAAAAATTTTGTCTGCAGATTCAGAATAATTCATCATCTTGGGGCTGAAGATTCCTTTTTTTATATAAATTGAAAATACACTTTGTATATACCACTTTACTTAAAATATATAAATATTTCTACATGTTTCGATAGCAATGCTATCATCTTCAGGAATAAATGAATAATGTATTCATTTATTCCTGAAGATGATAGCATTGCTATCGAAACATGTAGAAATATTTATATATTTTAAGTAAAGTGGTATATACAAAGTGTATTTTCAATTTATATAATTAATAATGATGCCACAAAGTTACAAAGCATTTGAAGAAATTATTCCTTTTTTTGTTGAATGACTCTGTCCTTTACTTCGTTCGAGTTCGGTTGGATACTTAATATTTGCTTAACTGGGTTGTTGTAGCACTTAATTATTGAATTGTTCGTTACGAGATCGCTGCACTCTAACGTCTTCATAAGTAGTTCAACGAGAGTTCGCGGGTCATCGTTTTTTTGAAGAGTAATCATTGAACTTCTATTGTAGTCTCTAGCGAATTCTGTTGGATTTGATTTACAGATAGTTTAAGAGTTGTGAGTTTTTTTTGAAGTTCTTCCATTTTGTCATCATTTTTTTTATGTTCATTCGTTTTTTTTATCTCGTTTTCAAAATCATCTATTTTATTTGAACAGAATTCCACACTTTTAACTAGATCTTGTATTTCTCTTTTAATCTCCATAAATATCTTATTAACGTAATTATTTAGGATGTTTTTTAGTTGCAGGTCTATTTTCTCCCCCATCGATTGAAATAATTGTTCTTTGAAAATGTCTAATTTTTGATCCATAATTGTTTCGGTTTTCGGCGGCATTATATTGTTATTTATAGTGATTTAATTGTTTAAGTATATTTATTATTTATTTATGAGCTGAGTGACATCTATCGGCAAGATCTTATCTCTAGATGGCAGTGCTCGGTAGGCGATTGCTAAAAGTTCTTGTGTTGGTCAATAGATGAGGTATTTACGTACACTAAATTTGATGCTGTTTTTTTTAAACTATGTAGAACTAATCAGACAATCAGAAAGCAATGACAATTTTTGAATATTACTCGGTTGCTTTGGATCGCTTTTATCACATTACACTTTGCTCTCTTGCTTTAAAACAGAGATGGTATTGAGGATGTCTTTTCCAGAAAAAAATGTTGTTTGTTGTGTAATTGAGAATGTAAAACAGTTAATAACATGAGATCCACTTGAGAACTATCCTGGGATTTATCCACACTGAGGTTTTTTGTTGTATGTCACTTATAAGTTGATAAAAGTTCAGAAAACATCGGAACTAATTTTGATATTTGTTCACTGAGATGTTCACGAGATGGTATTGAGGATGTTTTGTCCAGTAGAAAAATGTTGTTTGTTGTGTAATTGAGAATGCAAAACAGTTAATAACACGAGATCCACTTGAGAACTATCAGACTGAGGTTTACTGTCGTATGTCACTTTTATGATGATAAAAATTCAAAAAACATCGGAGGTAATTTTGACGTTTGTTTGGTGCACTGCGGGTGTTACGTTTAATATGTCTTTCGTTAATATGTTTCCATGTACCGAGTCGAACGGTTCGCCACAAATTACCTTATCATTGTAACAATATAGGATCAAACGCTGAACTCAATTCCACAATGAATCGTCTCCATGTGCTTGGTAATAAATATGTTTTGGACGATGCTATAAATATTGAAAGGATATCAACGTACAAATATTAAAGCATTAAAACTGTTTGTCAGCGCTTCGATCATAATTAAACTTACTGTTGATTGTATTCACTCCTCAACACACAGTTTGCGCCGGGATTTTTTAGCTATTTTTTATTAATTACTTTATTATTATTTTTTGTATTTATAATAACCTACTCATTGTACTCTATGTAGATACCACATTAGCTGCTTTTTTAAATTATAATTTTGTGTCATAAAAATCTTATAGTTACCGTTATCCACTTTCCCTGTACTTTTCTCTTTTATATTTTTTATACTTATGTATATATATATATTTAACCTATGTATATTCCGTATTTTTCTTCTTAAAATTATTGTTAATACTATGTATCATGCGGTATAAATTTTCGCTCGTGGTAAATTTTGAAAATACACAATATTGTTGTTATTATTTTTATGTTACATAATTGTATTGCACTGTTTGTTGTAATTTAAGACTTGTTTTATGTAAAATCCCTAAGGGCGTAAATAAATAAATAAATAGGAAGCTTGTTCCAAAAGAAGCCAAAACGGTTCCAGTAAACGAACCCAAGTATTTCACCAACGATCCAGTGTTAATGTGTTCCTTTAGAGACAAAAAGTAAAAAAAAATCGGGTTATTTAGTACAGCGATACGGCAAATGTATCTGTCACAAAAAGAGAGGAAACTACGAATCTATACAAAAAAAACCATCAATGGTACACACGTGTAATCAATTTATGGGCGGAGTAGACGAGAGCGACAAAATGCTATACACCTGTTTGGATGAACGAAGAACTCTCGAATTTTTGAAAAAAGGTTGTATTTAATGTTTTAGGAAGGATGGTGGTGAATGCATATATATTGTATAGTGAAAAAATATTGACAAAAAAATGACGATTGAAATTTACATCGAGTGTAATTGAAGATTTAGAAGAGAAATGGTTGTTTCACAAAAATAGACCAGAACCTGCTAATCCTACTACATCTTTCCCTCAAAGTTTAGGATTAGAAAAGTTACCCGGGTGTAAATTACGACGCTGCGTAGTGTGCAGCAGCAAGGATTACAGCGCTGGAGGAGAAACTTGATTTGTGCCCGCTGTAAGAAGGGCTCCATGGAGTTTATGCGGGAAAGCACACATGCTAACTTATTTTCTTTTATATTCCAGTTTTTGTTATAATTTTTAATTTACAATTTTATTATCCTTGTACAATTTTTATTAAGAAAACATCGAAAGAAATTGATAATTTTTGGAAGAGATAGTTTTTTTTTCGACACAAGGTTCAATGACACCAAAAACAAAAGAGTTCTTTGGCATTTCTAGGTTTATATTAGTAAAAAACAATGGCACTAAAGGGGTTAAATATTGCTCTCATTAACTCACTAATAGAATGAGGAATCTGCAGGCTATATAAATTAGTTAATCTACTCTTAATTAAGATATATTTCAGTGAAAAAATAATATTCACAAATTCGCAAACATGTACAAACTCTGATAAAAATGCTCGTACCTACATTTTATGTAGCCAGCAGATTCCTTATTTCATTCGTGATTTAGTGAGATTTCAGCAAAATATTATTGCGATATTTATATCATGAACTTGTGCCTAATAATATTTCTTTCCGTTACCATGAAACTAAGCTGATTAAATGAATGAGATACTTTTATCACAACCTTTCCCTTACCGTGCAAAACATACCTCCATCTAGCCGTTCTGTAACGCAGCGTTACTCTGAGTTTTTGTTAAATTTACTAATTTTTTGTAAAAAAATTGTGGTGAATATGTTTTTACATGTCTATATAAATTTATTGTAAAGGCAAAATATTAATTTGATGCTTTAAACCTGAAATATTAAAAAAGAATTCATTCATTGAATTACAAAATATCGTACAATTTTACAATCATCGTGCGACTGCCTCACCTTGTGAGCGGTATCTATTTCTGGAATTCGCCCTCGCGCCACAGGGGGATGGAGGGAGGGAGGGAGGGAGGGAGAGGAGGGATATGTCAATTCATATTCAGCTGGTCACAAAGTATAAAAAATACCCAAAAATAAAACTTTTTATTGTTAAAGTTATATTATATGTATTCAGGACGGGTCGTGTGAAAATTCCTTCCTCTCACCACCAGCTCCCTAAATGTTATGGCTAGACCAGAGTGCTAATATGAAATGGTCAACAGATACCCCTCCGCTCAATATTTACGAAGCCCTACCAGACGTTGACCCCTGTCCTCATTTCCCTCGCCTGGTCTCTTCGATTGGCTAGGCGCTCGGGTCAATCCGAGCTCCCGGGGTTTTAATCGACGCCGTGACCTTAGAATAACTGTTTTATACAATATTCAGGATGTGTTTAACGGACGTTCGGTCGACATAAAATAATAAATAGCATATTAAGTCAGATCGGACTTCTCTCTTAGCATTAAAAGGTAATAAAATAAAAGACATGTTTAGATATAAGAATTATACGTAAGAATTCCTTGATTGTAACTGGGCCTGGGACCCCATATTTTTTCTTGTATGCGCAATAACAAAATAAATAAAAATGATAGAGAGAGGCAGTTTGGGTTGAGAGGAAGAACATGAAATGGCCAATGTCATGTAAAGTATAACGATTTGCTGATAATTACACAGCGCAGACCACTAGCTTACAAAATTCCCGCCTCAGGCGAGTTACGGACGCACTGCAAATTACGCAACATCTCGTCCGACTTAGCGCCCGGGGGTATAAATACGGTCGCACTATCCGTACGAGAGCACTCTCACTTCTTCACTCAACCCAACGCTACCTCTTCTATTTGGACCTACAATTGCCTTTGACTTCGCTTTCCCTTGGACCTCCGCCTCTTCTCATCCCTGGATACTCGACCACAGCGGTTCAAGAATTTTACAAAAATCGAGTTTATTTTCCCTTGCAATGGAACAATATTAGGGAACCCAGAGCGAGCACCATCTGACAAAGCGCAGTCTCGAGAAAATGTCAAAACGTTCCCTCAGGACAAAGCACTATCTGACAAAGCGCTGTCTCGAGAAAATGTCAAAACGTTCCCTCAGGACAAAGCACCATCTGACAAAGCGCTGTCTTGAGAAAATGTCAAAACGTTCCCTCAAGACAAAGCACCATCTGACAAAGTGCTGTCTTTAGAAAATGTCAAAACGTTCCCTCAGGACAAAGCACCATCTGACAAAGTGCTGTCTTTAGAAAATGTCAAAACGTTCCCTCAGGACAAAGCACCATCTGACAAAGTGCTGTCTTTAGAAAATGTCAAAACGTTCCCTCAGGACAAAGCACCATCTGACAAAGTGCTGTCTTTAGAAAATGTCAAAACGTTCCCTCAGGACAAAGCACTTTAGAAAATGTCAAAACGTTCCCTCAGGACAAAGTGCTGTCTTTAGAAAATGTCAAAACGTCTGACAAAGCGCTGTCTTGAGAAAATGTCAAAACGTTCCCTCAAGACAAAGCACCATCTGACAAAGTGCTGTCTTTAGAAAATGTCAAAACGTTCCCTCAGGACAAAGCACCATCTGACAAAGTGCTGTCTTTAGAAAATGTCAAAACGTTCCCTCAGGACAAAGCACCATCTGACAAAGTGCTGTCTTTAGAAAATGTCAAAACGTTCCCTCAGGACAAAGCACCACCTGACAAAGTGCTGTCTTTAGAAAATGTCAAAACGTTCCCTCAGGACAAAGCACCATCTGACAAAGTGCTGTCTTTAGAAAATGTCAAAACGTTCCCTCAGGACAAAGCACCATCTGACAAAGCTCTGTCTTTAGAAAATGTCAAAACGTTCCCTAAGGACAAAGCACCACCTGACAAAGCGCTGTCTTGAGAAAATGTCAACTGTAAATACGTAAAAGCAACTGTCGTGAACACACCTAAAATGACTTGAAATTATTTCAAACATCATCGTCTTTTTCTACCCCAGTAATGAATTTTGACATTTTTCTGTTTATAATCGAAAAATGAAAAACTCATAGTTACATGTTTAAATATTTTTTATTTCACCAAGACAATAAATAACACAGAACAGGACTGGTTCCAAGACATCTTGTGCTCTGTGCAGTATATTATATAATATTATTCTTGTATTTCTATGCAGCTTTATAAAGTTATCCTATGAAATCTTAAAGATGTGGAATGATTGCAATATAGAATGGTGTGAGTTTTATCTTCCCTCCTGTTGAATTTACAGACTTTTAAAACTAATATATAGGCGTTGTGCGCGTAGATAGATGCCTGAGTACTGATCACTGTAATTAATAATATTTTGATGAAAACACCTCAAGGCCACTGTGTTAGGAATTATGTATCATCAGCACCTTGGCAAGAGTGAACCTGTAAAAAGTGATCTGGAAAAAGAACGATTTCCTGGTTAAAAACAATGAAGACGTTCGGGTTAAGTCTATTTACGGGACAGTTACATAAAACATATTTGTTAATGTGTGTGTGATATGACGCTAATTAATGCAGTGGGTTATAATTCTAGGAATAACGCAAAAAGGTTAGGAACTGAAAAGCAATTTAGGTATTTACAACAAGTCATTTATTTTGATAATCGTGGGGTTAGTCTTAAACTAAAGTTAATCTTAATTAGACACAAAATTTCAATAAAACTAGATAGTCAAGTACTTAAATCTACTTGTAAAGTCTTTGTACTTAAAATTAACTATTTATTTCGTTTAAATCTACGTAAAAGTTTGTATTCTTAAAACTAGGGATTCTGTACGGGACAAGATCTGTAAACTCTTGCCGCACGTTTTTAGAAGAAGAAGATCAGGCTGGCCACTTCGACGCTTCAGAGCAGGTTAGGAAGGAGGGGGAAAAATGCCTTGAAAAAGGCAAACGATTTCTTGCAAGGAGCGGGTGAGGGTGAAGAGAAAGTCACGTTCGGTTTTCAGGCCGGGTGAAGATGCAGGCGAAGTAGGTAGAAGGCGTGTTGAATCCGTGAGAATACTCTGAATTTTAGAATTGTACTCGTCGTTCAAGTACTTCGGTGCGATACCGTGCGGCGAATCGGGCAGTTTGAACTCGTGAATATTTCGCGAGCTGCCGTAGACTCTGTCAATCTTGGATCGACTTGATCAAAAAATTAGGATGTAAATCACGACCTTCTGCTTGAATTGAGCCTATTGCAATCTTCACCTATTTTTTATTAAAGAAGCCAAAATTATTACAAAGTATGTCATGGGGGTCAAAGTAGGACAGGTGATACTTTGCCGTCAAATTACAAAAAAATGCATTGTACAAACATAAATTGAGTAAGTTTACTCGATTCCGCGGGTGCTAATGAACAGATCAGAAAAGATCGTTTATTTAGATCAGTCACCGCAGCCGCAGGAATCGCTTACAAAGACAGACAATTTTGGTAGAACAATAATTTTGATAAGTTTTTGTGGATCAGAGGAGCTCGACCAATGAGAGCCCGCTCTGTTTTCGGGACCGTCGCCGGGAGCGACCGTAGAGGTGGCGGGGGTCGGAGAAATGTCCCGTTAGCACCCAGTAGCGTCTCGGCACGAAAACGACGTTCAGAGGCGTAGAAAAAAAACGATAACGTGCACTCTTATCAGTTCAGTTCAGCCATCAGTTCAGTTCAGCCATCAGTTCAGTTCAGCCACCGCGCGGAACAGTTAACATTTTTTTGCTCCGTGCCGTTTCGCTTTTAACTTCGCCGTTTCGTCTCGAATCAAAATAGTTTTCTCACCAGTGCTCTAACAGAGCGCGGTTTGATAATTTTGAATAATTTTTGTGTTTAATTTCAATAGCATAAGTTTTTTTTTTATTTTTTTTAATATATCTCAGTTTTTTTTTTTACCATCCCCCCTTGGGGGAGGTCCACCAGTGCCTATCTTTTGATAAAGTGTGTATTATAATAACCTCTACAAACTTCCAATTAAATTAAGTGTAAATCATAAGTGTATGTGACTATAAAGTTAAAAGACCTAAAAATTCCCTGCAGAACCCCGCTAATAGTTAAAATCGAAAAGGCGTTTCAGCCCGAGCTGATTAATAATACTTATCAAAACATTTTAAATAATAAATGTGTTTCATTGGATAGAAAATTTTACGGGCTATCGCCCTACTTTTGTACTTTTCCAGTCGCTCGCCGGAAAGTATGAGTTTTGGTGTTGTTTTGGTTTTTTTTTCTATAGGAATTGTACCAAAGTGAACTCGCCGAATACGGGGGGTGTTAGTGAAATAAGCCGACGTAGCCTACGACCGGCGTCGGTCTTGGTTCCTGACGTTAGGGGAACAGTCCTTGTAGTGAACGATAAGTTTAATGAAACATAATTATTAATTGAATTAAAAAAAAAAAACAAAGTGCGAATACTAACTAAAATCGATAGGACGATATTTCACACCCGTGTTGGTCTACAAATAACTATAATATCTGAAGACACGATAGAGTTCTTGATAGAGAAATTGACACTTTTACCCCACTTTTTTTCCCGACTTTGAGTATCAATCTCGGGTTTTCCCTCGGCTATTGTAAGATTCCCCATTTCTCCCTTTTTGTCCCAAGTTATACAAATTTGT
Source organism: Halesus radiatus (assembly GCA_022606495.2). Classification (NCBI taxonomy): domain Eukaryota; kingdom Metazoa; phylum Arthropoda; class Insecta; order Trichoptera; family Limnephilidae; genus Halesus; species Halesus radiatus. The sequence goes on along the minus strand of JAHDVE020000583.1, from coordinate 12,205 downwards.
AAGAAATTATCCCAGAACGTTTGTTTTTTTTTTGTGTTTCGTGACCAAACATCGATAGTGACGGTCCTCCCAACTCAAGATGGATTCGGAGGATGAGGATACGAATTACTTAACTCAGGACGAAATACTAGACAGACTTTTGGCCAAGGAGGACCCAAACGCTCTAATCAAGCGACTCCTAGCGGAGCGGGCTCACAGGGAATCTACGTCTAGATCTTTTGCCTGCATCGAGAGGATGAAGAGACAGAGAGATCTGCCAGGCCCTTCAAGACAAGCCATGTCGCCAATTGAGACAACGAGCATTTGCAAAGCAATACTCGCTGCTGAGACGACCAACTCAGCGCCACCGACGTTAGGAGACACTTCCTCGGATCTGAACGGGCAGTCAGGAGCTGCAGCGCTGGCATCCGCCTTCACGAGCGGCACTTCTAAAGTTATTTCACCCAACCAGGAGAACAAGAAGAGGTCGCGCACGGAGGATATCTCGGAGATAGAGGATGACCGCCTCAGTGTATTCTGGGATAAAATGTCGAATATTACTGAAATAATTCATTCAAGTAAGAGTAAATTAAACAAGGACGACAGGAGCACTATCCAGGTAAGCCTCGACCTAATGTCTCACGAACTAATGAAACTTGCTCTTGACTTGGCAGTAGCCAAAACCAAGGCAGCTACCTTGCAAGAAGTCATGTTGGCTCAGAGGGGCTTCTCTGATAAATTGGATGTACTCATCAAACGAGTACCCATAACTGTGGCTGCACAAGCTCCACTGCCGCAGCGTAAGTCTTATGCCAGTGCTGCTTCAGGTCCCCCTCCCTCCGGTACCCTTGTAGTGGATGGATTTGAGAGGGCTCTACCTCCGCTCCAGCCGACTGTGTTGTTTTATCCAACCGTGCCGGAAGGAAAGACTTCAGATGAGACCCAAAAGGAGCTCATGAAGGTCTTGAACCCATCAAAGGATGGGTTTCAAGCTGTCCGCACGCGGAAATTAAAAGGAGGAGGATTGATGGTTCAGACTTCTAGCACGGCTGGTTTAGACAACATCAAGAAGGCGTTGGCTAAAATCGAAGCCAGCGGCCTGAAGATGATTCACCCTCAGGGCAACCTCCCAAAAAGTGTCATATATGACGTACCAAAGGGCGAACCGGCAACAGACCAAGAGCTGTTCACTGAAATTTATGCCAACAATATAACAGGTAAGTCAACGCTCTCCCTAGAGGACCACCTACGGACGATGCGCCGTGTGTCTCTGTTCGGGAAGAGGGATTCCTCTTCCATGAACATGATAGTCACCTGCCATCCCGAGAGTCGAAAGGTGTTGATTGACAGCGGTCTCTGCTTTCTTGGATGGAATGCCTGCCGCGTGCGCGACTATTTAGGGGCCACTAGGTGTTTTAAGTGTCATTTGTATGGCCACGTCAGTAAGTTCTGCACCATGACAATTAATACGTGCCGCCACTGCGCCGCAACCGGCCATGACATCGAGGATTGCCCCAAGAAAGCTGACGCCGCTGTCTGCGCCACCTGCAAGCGCTTTAACAAACCGTCCAACCACCCAACAGGTGACAGATCGTGCCCGGCCCACCACGCTGCTGTAGAGGCCCAAGTCCGTAAAACTGATTATGGCAGGCGCTAACTCCCTTACAATTGGACAAGTAAATCTGCAGCGCTCTCGAGGGGCAACCCTTGAGACTCAACGATTAATGGCCGATTTGGACCTCAGCATTATTCTGATTCAGGAGCAGTATCTCCGGCAAGGCAAGACAGCTAGTATAGATTCTCCAGGGGAGGTACTCGAAGTAGGGAAATCCCCGGGTGCGGGTGTTCTGATCAACACTTCAGTGATCAGCCCCCTCCTTCTCGAGGGGCTCTCGAATGAGTACCAAACCTGCGTATCGATAATCTTCGATGATATCGAGATTGTTTTCGTATCCGTCTACTTTAAATATGGAAATCCCGTCGGACCACACATCCTTAGCCTGACGCGCGCTCTTAACGTTCTGAAGGGGCGTAACATAATTATAGGGGGGGATTTCAACGCGCGCTCCTCTCTGTGGTACGATAATAACGGAAATAGGACGGAAAGATCAGACGCCGTCGAGGACCTCATCTCTGCGCAAGGTCTTTTCATCATCAATGAACCGGGATACCCTTCAACGTTTTCTGGAACCGGAGGGGAGAGCAACATTGACTTAACTCTTTGCTCTGGGTCAATTGTGGCTAAGATGTCTAACTGGATGGTCCACGAACGCGCTCTTGTAAGTGACCACAGGCTCATCACTTTCTCCCTAGGAGTTAAAATTGATGAAATACCTCGCACAAACTGGCACTTCAAAACACAACAAGCGGATTGGGATAAATTTGGTAGGACACTGCGCGATAATTTAAGGGGCTTCTATGCATTGGCTGCTAGTGATCCTGATAAATTGGGGGAATTTTTCAACGCGGCGGTGGTATCAGCTGCAGATTCCTCCTTGGGAAGATCAAACCCAAAGAGGAAAATAAAGACGCCGTGGTGGTCAAATGAGCTGACTTTGTTGAAGGGCGCGTATAAGAGGGCCTATAGGAGCCTTGGAGTTGCCAGACGGGCTATGTGTACCCCTGACAAGGAGGCGTTCTTAATGGCTAAACTGAGAAGCTCCCGTAGTGCCTATCGAATAGGTGTCTGCTTAGCAAAACGAGCTTCCTGGAGAGAATGGGTAAAGGGGGTGGGAAATTCAAATCCTTGGGAAGTTTACAGCGCACTCCAAAAAACGGGCAAAGGATCTGAGCGTTACTTATCCAGCATAACACTGGGCAATAACGATGGGGATGCCGAGAGTTGTGACATTGCCACGACCCTTGAAACACTTCTGGGGAAGCTAGTCCCTCTAGAGACAGTAACAGGGGAAAATGACCACCACAAACAAGTGAGAATTCTCTCAAGGCTTCCTCCTAGGGACCTCCCCCAGACGGTCGAAAGCTTACCACCATTCAGTAAAGCGGAGTTAAATATTATAATTAAGGGTCTCGGTCCGAAGAAAGCCCCGGGTATCGACAAGTTGAATGGTATAATCGTGAAGCACGTTTGGATCTTTGCAAAGGAGGAGCTTTTTCAACTCTTGGACACTTGTCTGAGACGCGGAAAGTTTCCCTCAGTATGGAAGAGGGGTGTGCTCAGGATAATCCCTAAGGGAAACGATAAGCCGAGAACGGACCCAAAGGCGTACCGCCCCATCACCTTGCTGCCCATCCTCGGTAAAATTCTCGAGAAGATCATACGTAAGAGGTTAGACCATTACCTGTCGCCCGGTAGCATCCACCAATTCGGCTTCGTTCCTGGGAAATCCACCGAGCACGCCATTTCGTTTGCGCTCGACTGGGTGAAGGTTTGTAATAAGAAGTATGTGATAGGTCTATTTCTAGATATTGCCGGGGCTTTTGACAACGCATCATGGCCAATGATACTTATCAAACTAAAGAATAGAAACTGTCCACCGGATCTCTTTGAGATCTGTTCGGACTATTTTAGGGACCGATCCATCGTGGTTGCTCACGAGAGCACCACTATTATCAGAGAAGTGGATATGGGCTGTCCCCAAGGCTCAGTTTTGGGTCCGGAATTTTGGAAAATTCTTTTTGACGACGGCCTCAGGTTACCCTTGCCTGAGGGTTGTGTATCAGTGGCATATGCGGATGATGAGCATCTTCTTGTGGCGGGCAACAGCAGGAAAGAGGTCGAAAGTAAGGCCGAGGAATGCTTAGAGATGGTTCTGGAATGGGGTAAAAGAAATAAATTAACCTTCGCTCCCCACAAGACAGTGGGTCTCCTTATGAAGGGTTCCCTCAGTCGAAGACGTAACCCTTCTATTAAAATGGGAAACTCCACAATATCCTTTGCGGAAAACACCAGACACTTGGGAGTCATTTTAGATAGATCGTCTTCTTTCCTGGCCCACGTCAAAAGCGCGTCCAGTAGAGCCCAGGCCCTCTTTCATAAGTTGAAAAGACTGTCAACGGCCGAGTGGGGTCTCCGCTCGCCTGCGCTCCGGCTAATCTACCGGGCAGTGTATGTGACCCAAATCTCATACGCTGCTTCGGTGTGGGAGCACCGCCTTGACAATGTCCTCATACTCTTGGCTCTGAAAAGGGGCCAGCGCACTCCTTTACTGGCGCTCTCGGGAGCTTACAGGACTGTAGCATCAGATGCATTACCGGTTCTGGCCGGAATCCTGCCAATTGATTTAGAAATTAGGGAAGTATTGGCTAAGAAGGCTTTAACAAGAGGTAGAGAGGCTGTCCATCTGGGTGTCCACGTGACCGTGGGTGGTGAGGTCTCCCTGCCAAAGCGTCTTAAGGAGATGCGTGATAGAACTCTGGATGATTGGCAGTCACGTTGGGATAGGGCGACGACGGGAAGATGGACTTATTCTTTCTTCCCCTCAGTTAGAAGCAGAATGGAAGGGGCATTTTTACACCTGGACCACTATACCACCCAACTACTATCAGGGCACGGTGAATTTAGGGGTAGACTTCATAGTTTATCTCTATCCCCTCACCCAAACTGTGCTTGTGGAAATACAAACCAGACCACCGAGCACATTCTGTGGCACTGTGAGATTTTGATGGATGCGAGAGAGGAAATGCTGGATGGTTTGACTGGAATTACCAGACCAGCCTGGAATGCTGATCTGGTCTGCAATAAGGTGAATTTCGAGTGTCTGAGAAGGTTTGTAAGTAGATGGGTGGAGAGATGGTCTGAACTTAGAGTCGCGGAATAGCTTTGTAAAATCATTTATCGTTTCAGGTGCCGGAGGTACTGTCCTCTTGAATCTCTGGTACTTATTTTAAATTTATTTAACTACTGTATATGCTTGGTTTTACATTTTATGTTTCCCTTTATAAATGTTTATCTTCTACTTGCTATTTTGTTACCTTGTTTCATTCTCTATTTCTGTATTTTGCTCATTTAGATTCCTGTCATTTTTAATATATCTTATACTTTTTTTATTTTAAATTTTAGCTTTAAACTTTTCACTCTGCACTGATGCCTCTACTGTTGTTATAATTTTGTTTTACATTTTTATTTCCCTATTATGAGTTTTGTTTTTTAGGTACAAATTTTTTTTTCTTTGTGTAGAACTCAAAAAATTTTGAGATATTTAGGCGAACTGAACCCAAAAACATTTTTATTGTGCACTGTCCACATCCCCTCTTAGGGAGTGGAAAATTAACCCCATCCCTGCAACCCGAAGCAGTCATCTACTTTTGACTTGCCCTAGCCGGATCCCTTGTGTACTTCCCGATGGAGCAAGCTTGGTGGTGACGGCCTTCCCGTCTCCCCGACTCAGTGGCACCCTCCCGGCCGCCTGGACCCCTCCATATCCCCAGGGTCTCAGGTTTTTTTTTTTTTTTTACCCCCTCCCCAATTACACTTTTCTTAAGGGATAATCTTGACGACTGGCGCAATGTCTCCTGGGAAGGGTGGCGGGAACAAGAATCCACCTAGCACTGCTTCAGAGGGACTGCCCTGGTGTCCTGGCAACGGCTCGTCCCAAGTACTCTCACTTAATCTATTTAGTTTCTCCTTTTTACTGTTTTATGTTAGTATTTCTCCGCGTCTCACCATGTTCATCTACGGACGAGTAGAGCAGAGCCACCATTATTACTAGAGCCACTTTTGTCGACCGTATGTATGTACTAACCATTCTGGGCTGTGGAATTTTACTAACCTCCTTCTAAGCTAATGCTATGCAGGGACACTTGAGGGTTTAGAATCATTTATAACCTTAGCTTCGTTGAACCAAAAAAATTAGAGTCCTTGAGGTGCACCCTGAAGGAGTAACCATAAGTTACTTATACCGGGGTGGGAAAGTGGTGGATAACCTCAACTGCACTCTTATCATCACTTCTTCGAAAACCCCCGGAACTACGCTTGTCGAAAGCCAATATGTACTGAAATGGGGCGTTTGCACAAATCCTCATTTTGTGCAAACATAACAAGACAGGGATGCGTATCTAGTCGCTTCTATATCAGGTTAAAATTAAAGTCGGGCGTTGCACAATTGAATTATTTGTGCAGATGCGTATCTAGTCGCCGATCTGTCGGGTTTGTGGTCGGGTCGTCTGTGTGAGCCCGACCAGTACTACATGCTAGCTCGATCGAGGAACGTATCTAGTCGTCTCTCGTTCGAAGCTGCACGAACTCAGTAGTTGATTTCGTATCTAGTCGTACCACCTACTGAGTTATGTACTGGTTGATGTTACGCAAACGGAGGGTATTACAAACTTTGATAGTCACGTCTGGTATAGATTCACTTGGCTTAATTATACGGAAAGTTGATTCTTAAAATTAGAGAATCACTTGGCTTAATTATACGGAAAGTTGATTCTTTAAACTAGAGATTCACTTGGCTTAATTATACAGAAAGTTGATTCATAAAGCTAGAGATTCACTTGGCTTAATTATACGGGAAAGTTGATTCTTAAAATTAGAGATTCACTTGGCTTAATTATACGGGAAAGTTTAGTTATTCTACGTAAAAGTCTTTACGAGAGTAGTCACAGGGTGACATGGTGAAAGGATTATATGGTATGAGAGTTCAGAGGCACTTCCCTTTACTGATGGCTATACAGGGTCCAGAGAGCGGCTGGGTATGCAGAGTTCTCGCGTTCGCACTAGGTATCCAAGTACCTCCGGATCGGAAATAGGTACAAACGTAGCGATAATCAGAGGCCTGGGCGATCTCCGGGGTTTGATCTCCGAAGGGCGAAGATATGTAACTTCCTGGGCAGAAGCGGGGGGTCGACTCGCGGTGCAGAGCCTGGGCGACTTCTACGGCAGATCGCCGAAGGGCGAAGACCAGACTTCCTTCTGGGACGGAAGCGTAAAACTTACTCGCGGTGCAGAACATGGGCGACTTCTGCAAGTAGATCAAATTTTGTGCAAATTTTTTTATGGCCGGTCTAGTCTGGGAATTATTATTACTTGATATGCACATTTTAGAAACTAAGTATGTAGGTATTACAAAGGATATATCATGTGTATAAAATTAGCGCCCCCAATGTCACATTGTTTGATGTGACTGAAAAGATAAATAATATTTATACAATATAAAAACAAAGTAGACTTGTTTTTTTAAAACGTCACCTTTGTCAAAAGTTTTTCTTTACATACAATAATAACGACCATATTTTCTTTTCCACAATGTATAACTGTTTGCAAAACCTGATGAAATAATTGGACAACAATATTTATCACGCCGCTTCCCTTTTGTGGTAGGCAAGAGATAATCCTGGCTCCTGGTTCCTGGCACATATCTACTGCATCAGACGCACTCTACTATATACATTAATTTCCTTCAGAATATGACATGATTATGTAAACTTTACAGTCTCCATCATATGTTGATGATATCCTCACAAAGGATTCCTTCATAATACTCGAAACCCATTCTATAGTGACCGACATCGCCGGAGGAGGAGGTCCACGGCCTGTTTTATGGAGCAATTGTTTTTGCCTTCCAGTTTCCTAAAATATACAAAACATAATCAGAGAGAGTGACTAAATCAGAGATACGATCAAATGAGCACTGATTGTATTACCTTTCTAGCAACGCGCTTTATATACTCAAATGCTTCGTTGTTCGAAACACATTATTTGTTGACGCATTGAACTCGCTTAACAACAAAGTCCAGCCTTTTTCCTTATCATGTGAGCCCAATGCACCACGTTTTTCTGCATAGAATTATGGATCCATATTTTTGAAGTAAATCTTTTAACAGGTTAATTTCCCTCGCCGAAAAATTGTTCCACGTTAGCTGCAAACTTGAACACACAGGTTATTTAATTAAAAGGGAACTATTCATAATTGGTTATTTATCGAAAAAAGAACTAATCAAATTGATATAATTGAGTTTTTACTTTTCGAAAGAAATACTCATTGTTGATAATTTATTCGAACTTTACGGCCTAAATACGCAACGCTTGTAGAATGTTTGACATTTAGTGTGAGGGTTGCCACATTAGTTTTCATGTTGTCATCGAAGAGAACGAGTCGCTTCTACGACTCATTATTCTCTAAAAGCCCTCCACACAGCATTCCCAGAGATATCATAGACCTCGTGGGTAATTATTTCTCCGAGATATTCGAGGGTCATAAATTTAGGGATTTTTTGATTCCGGTAGCAGGGCGTTTCTATTTTTTGACATGACAACGCTGACTCAATGTCTTCTTAACACTTAACCTCACAACGCGTCGATTGTTGCTCCGTATTTCTATAGAATTATCGAATAAACTGCACGATGATTGTGTTAAATTTATACGATTTGAGATTATTTCAATGACCGTCACATTGTCATAGCAAAGTTTTTAAAGTTCAAGCTCTTCTACTTTTCTAGTGACGTTTCTTCGACACTTTGGAATTAACCACCGCTTCGCGTTGTACGTAAGTAAGATCTTGCTTTATTAACTAAGTAACACATAATCTCCTTAATTTATGCTTATTTATTGTAAGAGTATATTGCCTTACTCTTGACTTGACAGGTTTTCACATCATTCGCGATATAACATATTTTATTGAGCTACCCAACAAGGCTAACACGTTACAGACGAGAGTACATGAGTTTGTTCTTTGTTGATTTACGACCGCTGTCCCACGTTAAACCATGCGATTAGTTAGTTCATCGAATCTTTACCCAGTAGGAAAGTATATCGCGATTTCATTTAATGAATTCACTATCATGACATACTTTGTCTTGCATTTACACTCAATGTCAATAATAGACCTCAACAGGTGTGTTTTATTTTTAGCCCTTTAAATTCATAAGCCAATGTTGTTTATTTTAGGTAAACATAGTGTTCTGTACTTCATATAATACGTGACAACTGGTTCGACCCACGCAAAACTACAACGTCAAATTGAGAGTTCTGTACTTTTATTATTTTACACAGCTAGATTTTATAGTTATTTAGAGATTTTTGACATTGCCTATCGGATTCGCCGGTGTTCAAAGGATACAATTCATGATATTCCGATGGGCAATTCCGCGCACTACAAGTTAACTATAATTCCTGTAGGTCATATTTATGAAGCAAACATTCCGTTGTTTCTGTCAAGTCCTTCTGTCATAAACAACGAGGCACAAATACTGGACAGAACGGGGCAGTCCCTCTTCTGTCGTATCGCTGGTAAAGCGGCTGTTTATTGCAGAGTTTATAATGAACGGCAAATTGATACATTCTGTAGCGCGTTTTCGTAAAAAACACCAGCCGCTTCAGGACGCTTTATCCGCCAGGGGTTGAAGTTTTTCGATAAATGATCCCTTCGTAGCGCCTTTATAACCCCTTGAATTGAACTACGTAACTAAACTTTTGTGATGGGTATACTTTATTTTTAGCTGAGAACAATTAATCGCATAACAGGACACTGATCATCATTAACGAAATCATTGGAATATCAACGATGAGCGACGACCTTAACTTTAAAGTAATAATCGGCATGTCTACACAATTTCTCAATGTGTTGTTGTTTTCTTATTCCAGGTAGCTTTATTATGGAGACTGTACCTATTAAGGCAGAACCAGATTCCCGAGAAGAAGTAGGAGGGGTAATTCCTTATACGGGAATAGACGTATACCTGCCTGATATTAAAAAGGAATGCTTAGAGCACTCTGGGAGTATTGCCCGAAGTGCAGGTAAAATCGGTTTTTCTTTCATAGAATTCCTTTCAATAATTTTCTGTTTCCATACACGACACCTATTGAGTTTTCACCCCTACTTTTCAGACTCCATAACGGACCTGAAGACGCATCCTGGAGAAAAGTCCACTTTAGCACAGCACTCCTGCATCCACTCTGCAGAAAAACCCTTCTCGTGTTCCGACTGTAATTCATGTTCTCAAAAGAGATCTTTAAAATTTCACATGCTTATCCATACTGGAAAAAAACCTTTCTCGTGTTCTTACTGCAACTATTCATGTTCTCTAAAGGGAAATTTGAAACTTCACATGCTTACCCATACTGGAGAAAAACCTTTCTCGTGTTCTGACTGCACCTATTCATGTTCTCTAAAGGGAAATTTGAAACTTCACGTACTTACCCATACTAGAGAAAAACCTTTTTCGTGTTCCGACTGCAACTTTTCCTTTTCGAAAAAGGTAAATTTAAAACGTCACATGCTTACCCATACTAGAGTAAAACCTTTTTCGTGTTCTGACTGCAACTATTCATGTTCTCTAAAGGGAAATTTGAAACTTCACGTGCTTACCCATACTGGAGAAAAACCTTTCTCGTGTTCCGACTGCCGCTTTTCATGTTTTCGAAAAGGAGATTTGAAACGTCACACGCTTACCCATACTGGAAAAAAACCTTTTTCATGTTCCGACTGTAACTTTTCATTTTCTCGAAAGGGTCACTTAAAACGTCACATGCTCAAACATACTAAAGAAAAGCCTTTCTCATGTTCCGATAGCATTTTTTCATGTTCTTGAATGGGAGATTTCAAACGTCACACGCTTTCCCATACTTTAGAAGAACCTTTCTCGTGTCCGAATGTAACTATTCATTTTCTAAAAAGAGATCTTTAAAACTTCACATACTTACCCATACTGGAAAAAATGCATCTCTCGTGTTCCGGCTGCACCTATTTTCTGGAAGTTGGCGAGAAACCCCGACTTCACTAATACCATAGTATTTACCACTGGGGTTAATAAAATCCGAAGCATGTTCGGGAGTCATCCAGTCCTGTGAAATTTTTCGGTAAATATGTAGGCTGAGATATTACCCAACAAAATGCTTGCCCCAATCGAGCTGCCTCCCATATTGAATGGACCAAGAAATTTGGAGTTTCCGCATGAACAGCTGGGTGGTATTTTTGAAGATGTGGACCTCCAAACGTGACAAAGAATGTCGTTCCAGCATTACGGCGTGCCACCACATTATTTTGTTTCCATACCGAACTATCTGTATGCGGACTTTCCTGGACGATGGGTACGATGAGGAAGTTCCCCAATGCGTGGCCACCGAGGTCCTCTGATTTAACCTTCTTCGATTTCTGTCTGTGGGGGACCCTTAAGCATAAGGTGTATACCAAACCTGTAGCCTCGAGGGAATAACTGATGAAATGAAGCGAAGTCCACCAAATATTTATATTAATAATATTATAAGATTACATACTTGTGTCGAAAACGGTGGTGGGCATCAAGCAACAACTTTTACAATAAAATAATTTTAAACAACATTTATTTACTCATTTCAAACAAATCGTATACACGTCACAAATGAGTGCCTCGATATAAAAAGGTACCCCAGCCTGAGTGTCTAAGGCTTAGACACTCAGGCTGGTCATATCCTTAATAACGGTATCCATGACATCCGAGGGTTCGGCGCTGCTCGGTCCATTACCAATCTGGTAGAGGTCCCTTCTGATGACGGCGTTCTTATGCAGAACCGACCTCATTAAGAGCATATGATAGGAGATTGATAGAAAATAGGAAACATTGACAATATATTACTACCTTTCGTATGCCATTCCCAGACTTGATATTTTTTTAAACCAAAGAATGGACTATTGTTTTTCACTTCGTATTTTTCTTTTCGTATTTAATGTAGCCATTTGAATATAATTAATTAAATTATGATCCGCAATGACAACCACAATTACACCTTTGATGCCGGTTTATGACGTCAATAATGACTTAAGACAATACTTTAAATTTAAAATGAATAGGTAATACACACATCTTTGATATAGCGGCTTCTAATAATCATTATGACATTTATTGACATTAACAATCAAATAAATATTTAATTTCGCAACAATTTTGAACGATCGCGTCGCCATTCTCATCATTCCGCGTGAGAAGCCCGCGGTGAATGCGGTGTGACTTAACGGGCCAATTTTGGCCTTACATACGAAAAATACTATTCAAACGCTTTGTATAATAGTTAGAAAAGGGGTATACCGATCCAGTTAATTCTTTGCAATCATTTTAGAAAGGTATACAAACAGTTAGTTTAACAAAACATCAATAAATACGTAAAATGTTGACATTCCATGTACTTTCGACAGCTAGCCAAACCAACTTGTGACGTTTAACGCGCGTATGTATTCTCGTCATTCTTGTGTTAATATGTTTCGCACGGCCTAACATAATATTTTGAATTGCATAATTATCAAAATGAATAGTTTTGACAATACTGTTGGATTTCTCCAAGCTGTAATA
>JAHDVE020000582.1:0-11770 GCA_022606495.2 Halesus radiatus | reverse complement strand
GAGCATGATGGGCAGAATCTGATTCCGTAAAAAATCCACGAAAGGCAACATTCGTCAAAAAAATCATTTATTATGGACTAAATTGAAAGTTGGGGTCGAGATTTGAATACGTTTATTTTCGGCCCTAATGCTTGGATTCGATTACGGTTTTAGATTTTCAAATGAGCATGATGGGCAACAAGTGATTCAGTAAAAAAATCCACAAAATGCAACATTCGTCAAAAAAATCATGTTTTATGGACTAGTTTGAATGTTGGGGTCGAGTTTTGAATGCGCTTATCTACGGCCCTAATGCTTGGATTCGATTACGGTTTTAGATTTTCAAATGAGCATGATGGGCAACAAGTGATTCCGTAAAAAAATCCACGAAATGCAACATTCGTCAAAAAAATCATTTATTATGGACTAGTTTGAAGGTTGGGGTCGGGATTTGAATACACTTATCTTCGGCCCTAATGCTTGGATTCGATTACGGTTTAAGATTTTCAAATGAGCATGATGGGCAGAAACTGATTCCGTAAAAAAATCCACGAAAGGCAACATTCGTCAAAAAAATCATTTATTATGGACTAGTTTGAAGGTGGGGGTCGAGAATTGAATACGCTTATCTTCGGCCCTAATGCTTGGATTCGATTACGGTTTTAGATTTTCAAATGAGCATGATAAGCAGAAACTGATTCCGTAAAAAAATCGGCCACAAGTGACATTCGTTAAAAAAATCATTTTTTATGGACTAGTTTGAATGTTGGGGTCGAGTTTTGAATGCGCTTATCTACGGCCCTAATGGTTGGATTCGATTACGGTTTTAGATTTTCAAATGAGCATCTTGGGCAGAAACTGATTCCGTAAAAAAATCGGCGACAAGTGACATTCGCTAAAAAATCATTTTTTATGGAATAGTTTGTAGGTTGGGGTCGAGATTTGAATACGCTTATCTTCGGTCCTAAAGCTTGGATTCGATTACGGTTTTAAGATTTCAAATGAGCATGATGGGCAGAATCTGATTCCGTAAAAATCCACGAGCAACATTCGTCAAAAAATCATTTATTATGGACCTAAATTGAAAGTTGGGGTCGAATTTAAATACGTTTATTTTTTCGGCCCTAATGCTTCAGATTCGATTACGGTTTGATTTTCAATGAGCATGATGGGCAGAAACTGATTCCGTAAAAATATCCACGAAAGGCAACATTCGTCAAAAAAATCATTTATTATGGACTAGTTTGAAGGTTAGGGTCGAGATTTGAATACGCTTATCTTCGGCCCTAATTCTTGGATTCGATTACGGTTTTAGATTTTCAAATGAGCATGATGGGCAGAAACTGATTCCGTAAAAAAATCGGCGACAAGTGACATTCGTTAAAAAAATCATTTTTTTTGGACTAGTTTGAATGTTGGGGTCGCGTTTTGAATGCGCTTATCTACGGCACTAATGCTTGGATTCGATTACGGTTTTAGATTTTCAAATGATCATGATGGTCAGAAACTGATTCCGTAAAAAAATCCACGAAAGGCAACATTCGTCAAAAAAATCATTTATTATGGACTAGTTTGAAGGTTGGGGTCGAGATTTGAATACGCTTATCTTCGGCCCTAATTCTTGGATTCGATTACGGTTTTAGATTTTCAAATGAGCATGATGGGCAGAAACAGATTCCGTAAAAAAATCGGCGACAAGTGACATTCGTTAATAAAATCATTTTTTATGGACTAGTTTGAATGTTGGGGTCGAGTTTTGAATGCGCTTATCTACGGCCCTAATGGTTGGATTCGATTACGGTTTTAGATTTTCAAATGAGCATGATGGGCAGAAACTGATTCCGTAAAAAAATCCACGAAAGGCAACATTCGTCAAAAAAATCATTTATTTTGGAATAGTTTGAAGGTTGGGATCGACATTTGAATACGCTTATCTTCGGCCCTAATACTTGGATTCGATTACGGTTTTAGATTTTCAAATGAGCATGATGGGCAGAAACTGGTTCCGTAAAAAAATCGGCGACAAGTGACATTCCTTAAAAAAATCATTTTTTATGGACTAGATTGAATGTTTGGGTCGAGTTTTGAATGCGCTTATCTCCGGCCCTAATGCTTGCATACAAATACATTTTTTGATTTTCCAAAAAGCATGATGGGCATAATGGAATTCCGTAAAAAAATCGGCGACAAGTGACATTCGTTAAAAAAATCATTTTCTTTGGACTAGTTTGAATTTTGGGGTCGCGTTTTGAATGCGCTTATCTACGGCACTAATGCTTGGATTCGATTACGGTTTTAGATTTTCAAATGAGCATGATGGGCAACAAGTGATTCCGTAAAAAAATCCACGAAATGCAACATTCGTCAAAAAAATCATTTATTATGGACTAGTTTGAAGGTTGGGGTCGAGATTTGAATACGCTTATCTTCGGCCCTAATGCTTGGATTCGATTACGGTTTAAGATTTTCAAATGAGCATGATGGGCAGAAATTGATTCCGTAAAAAAATCCACGAAAGGCAACATTCGTCAAAAAAATCATTTATTATGGACTAGTTTGAAGGTTGGGGTCGAGATTTGAATACGCTTATCTTCGGCCCTAATGCTTGGATTCGATTACGGTTTTAGATTTTCAAATGAGCATGATGGGCAGAAACTGATTCCGTAAAAAAATCGGCGACAAGTGACATTCGTTAAAAAAATCATTTTTTATGGAGTGGTTTGAATGTTGGGGTCGAGTTTTGAATGCGCTTATCTACGGCCCTAATGCTTGGATTCGATTACGGTTTTAGATTTTCAAATGAGCATGATCGGCAGAAACTGATTACGTAAAAAAATCGGCGAAAAGTGACATTCGTTAAAAAAATCATTTTTTATGGACTAGTTTGAAGGTTGGGGTCGAGATTTGAATACGCTTATCTTCGGCCCTAAAGCTTGGATTCGATTACGGTTTTTGATTTTCCAATAAGCATGATGGGCGGAAAGTGATTCCGTAAAAAATCGGCGACAAGTGACATTCGTTAAAAAAATCATTTTTTATGAAGTGGTTTGAATGTTGGGGTCGAGTTTTGAATGCGCTTATCTACGGCCCTAACGCTTGGATTCGATTACGGTTTTAGATTTTCAAATGAGCATGATGGGCAACAAGTGATTCCGTAAAAAAATCCACGAAATGCAACATTCGTCAAAAAAATCATTTATTATGGACTAGGTTGAAGATTGGGGTCGAGATTTGAATACGCTTATCTTCGGCCCTAATGCTTGGATTCGATTACGGTTTTAGATTTTCAAATGAGCATGATGGGCAGAAACTGATTCCGTAAAAAAATCGGCGACAAGTGACATTCGTTAATAAAATCATTTTTTATGGAGTAGTTTGAATGTTGGGGTCGAGTTTTGAATGCCCTTATCTACGGCCCTAATGCTTGGATTCTATTACTGTTTTAGATTTTCAAATGAGCATGATGGTCAGAAACTGATTCCGTAAAAAAATCGGCGACAAGTGACATTCGTTACAAAAATCATTTTTTATGGAGTAGTTTGAATGTTGGGGTCGAGTTTTGAATGCCCTTATCTACGGCCCTAATGCTTGGATTCTATTACTGTTTTAGATTTTCAAATGAGCATGATGGGCAGAAACTGATTCCAAAAAAAATCAACGAAAGGCAACATTCGTCATAAAAATTATTTATTATGGACTAGTTTGAAGGTTGGTGTCGAGGTTTGAATGCGCTTATCTCCGGCCCTAATGCTTGCATACAAATACAGTTTTTTATTTTCCTAAAAGCATGATGGGCATAATGTAATTCCGTAAAAAAATCGGCGACAAGTGACATTCGTTAAAAAAATCATTTTTTATGGACTAGTTTGAATGTTGGGGTCGAGTTTTGAATGCCCTTTTCTACGGCCCTAATGCTTGGATTCAATTACGGTTTTAGATTTTCAAATGAGCATGATGGGCAACTAGTGATTTCGTAAAAAAATCCACGAAATGCAACATTCGTCACAAAAATCATTTATTATGGACTAGTTTTAAGGTTGTGGTCGAGATTTGAATACGCTTATCTTCGGCCCTAATGCTTGGATTCGATTACGGTTTTAGATTTTCAAATGAGCATGATGGGCAGAAACTGATTCCGTAGAAAAATCGGCGACAAGTGACATTCGTTACAAAAATCATTTTTTATGGAGTAGTTTGAATGTTGGGGTCGAGTTTTGAATGCGCTTATCTACGGCCCTAATGCTTGGATTCGATTACGGTTTTAGATTTTCAAATGAGCACGATGGGCAACAAGTGATTCCGTAAAAAAATCCACGAAATGCAACATTCGTCAAAAAAATCATTTATTATGGACTAGTTTGAAGGTTGGGGTCGAGATTTGAATACGCTTATCTTCGGCCCTAATGCTTGGATTCGATTACGGTTTTAGATTTTCAAATGAGCATGATGGGCAGAAACTGATTCCGTGAAAAAATCAGCGACAAGTGACATTCGTTAAAAAAATCATTTTTTATGGACTAGTTTGAATGTTGGGGTCGAGTTTTGAATGCGCTTATCTACGGCCCTCATGCTTGGATTCGATTACGGTTTTAGATTTTCAAATGAGCATGATGGGCAGAAACTGATTCCGTAAAAAAATCGGCGACAAGTGACATTCGTTAAAAAAATCATTTTTTTTGGACTAGTTTGAATGTTGGGGTCGCGTTTTGAATGCGCTTATCTACGGCACTAATGCTTGGATTCGATTACGGTTTTAGATTTTCAAATGAGCATGATGGGCAGACACTGATTCCGTAAAAAAATCCACGAAAGGCAACATTCGTCAAAAAAATCATTTATTATGGACTAGTTTGAATGTTGGGGTCGAGATTTGAATACGCTTATCTTCGGCCCTAATGCTTGGATTCGATTACGGTTTTAGATTTTCAAATGAGCATGATGGGCAGAAACTGAAAAAAATCATTTTTTATGGACTAGTTTGAATGTTGGGGTCAAGTTTTGAATGCGCTTATCTACGGCCCTAATGCTGGATTCGATTATGGTTTTAGATTTTCAAATGAGCATGATGGGCAACAAGTGATTCCGTAAAAAAATCCACGAAATGCAACATTCGTCAAAAAAATCATTTATTATGGACTAGTTTGAATGTTGGGGTCGAGATTTGAATACGCTTATCTTCGGCCCTAATGCTTGGATTCGATTTCGGTTTTAGATTTTCAAATGAGCACGATGGGCAACAAGTGATTCCGTAAAAAAATCCACGAAATGCAACATTCGTCAAAAAAAATCATTTATTATGGACTAGTTTGAAGGTTGGGGTCGAGATTTGAATACGCTTATCTTCGGCCCTAATGCTTGGATTCGATTACGGTTTTAGATTTTCAAATGAGCATGATGGGCAGAAACTGATTCCGTGAAAAAATCAGCGACAAGTGACATTCGTTAAAAAAATCATTTTTTATGGACTAGTTTGAATGTTGGGGTCGAGTTTTGAATGCGCTTATCTACGGCCCTCATGCTTGGATTCGATTACGGTTTTAGATTTTCAAATGAGCATGATGGGCAGAAACTGATTCCGTAAAAAAATCGGCGACAAGTGACATTCGTTAAAAAAATCATTTTTTTTGGACTAGTTTGAATGTTGGGGTCGCGTTTTTAGTCTTATCTGCGGCACTAATGCTTTGGATTCGATTCTGGTTTTAGATTTCAAATGAGCATGATGGTGAGACACTGATTCAACAAAATCACGAAGGCAGCATTCGTCAAAAAATCTTTATTATGGACTAGTTTGAATGTTGGGGTCGAGATTTGAATACGCTTATCTTCGGCCCTAATGCTTGGATTCGATGCAGTTTTAGATTTTCAAATGCAGTGTGACGAAACTGAAAAAATCATTTTTATGAATAATTGAGGGTCAAGGTTTTGAATGCGCTTATCTACGACCTAATGCTGGATTCGATTATGGTTTAATTTTCAAATGAGCATGATGAACGACAAGTGGTTAAAAATCAAATACAACATTCGTTAAAAAAATCTTTTTTTTTTGGACTAGTTTGAAGGTTGGGGTCGCGTTTTGAATGCGCTTATCTACGGCACTAATGCTTGGATTCGATTACGGTTTTAGATTTTCAAATCAGCATGATGGGCAACAAGTGATTCCGTAAAAAAATCCACGAAATGCAACATTCGTCAAAAAAATCATTTATTATGGACTAGGTTGAAGGTTGGGGTCGAGATTTGAATACGCTTATCTTCGGCCCTAATGCTTGGATTCGATTATGGTTTTAGATTTTCAAATGAGCATGATGGGCAGAAACTGATTCCGTAAAAAAATCGGCGACAAGTGACATTCGTTAAAAAATCATTTTTTATGGACTAGTTTGAATGTTGGGGTCGAGTTTTGATTGCGCTTATCTACGGCCCTAATGCTTGGATTCGATAACGGTTTTAGATTTTCAAATGAGCATGATGGGCAGAAACTGATTCCGTAAAAAAATCGGCGACAAGTGACATTCGTTAAAAAAATCATTTTTTATGGACTAGTTTGAATGTTGGGGTCGAGTTTTGAATGCGCTTATTTACGGCCCTAATGCTTCGATTCGATTACGGTTTTAGATTTTCAAATGAGCATGATGGGCGACACTGATTCCAGCAAAAAAATCCACGAAAGGCAACATTCGTCAAAAAAATCATTTATTATGGACTAGTTTGAATGTTGGGGTCGAGATTTGAATACGCTTATCTTCGGCCCTAATGCTTGGATTCGATTACGGTTTTAGATTTTCAAATGAGCATGATGGGCAGAAACTGAAAAAAATCATTTTTTATGGACTAGTTTGAATGTTGGGGTCAAGTTTTGAATGCGCTTATCTACGGCCCTAATGCTGGATTCGATTATGGTTTTAGATTTTCAAATGAGCATGATGGGCAACAAGTGATTCCGTAAAAAAATCCACGAAATGCAACATTCGTCAAAAAAATCATTTATTATGGACTAGTTTGAATGTTGGGGTCGAGATTTGAATACGCTTATCTTCGGCCCTAATGCTTGGATTCGATTTCGGTTTTAGATTTTCAAATGAGCATGATGGGCAGAAACTGATTCCGTAAAAAAATCGGCGACAAGTGACATTCGTTAAAAAAATCATTTTTTATGGACTAGTTTGAATGTTGGGGTCGAGTTTTGAATGCGCTTATCTACGGCCCTAATGCTTGGATTCGATTACGGTTTTAGATTTTCAAATGAGCATGATGGGCACAAACTGATTCCGTAAAAAAATCGGCTACAAGTGACATTCGTTAAAAAAATCATTTTTTTTGGACTAGTTTGAAGGTTGGGGTCGCGTTTTGAATGCGCTTATCTACGGCACTAATGCTTGGATTCGATTACGGTTTTAGATTTTCAAATGAGCATGATGGGTAACAAGTGATTCCGTAAAAAAATCCACGAAATGCAACATTCGTCAAAAAAATCATTTATTATCTACTAGTTTGTAGGTTGGGGTCGAGATTTGAATACGCTTATCTTCGGCACTAATGCTTGGATTCGATTACGGTTTTAGATTTTCAAATGAGCATGATGGGCAGAAACTGATTCCGTAAAAAAATCCACGAAAGGCAACATTCGTCAAAAAAATCATTTATTATGGACTAGTTTGAAGGTTGGGGTGGAGATTTGAATACGCTTATCTTCGGCCCTAGTGCTTGGATTCGATTACGGTTTTAGATTTTCAAATGAGCATGATGGGCAGAAACTGATTCCGTGAAAAAATCGGCGACAAGTGACATTCGTTAAAAAAATCATTTTTTATGGACTAGTTTGAATGTTGGGGACGAGTTTTGAATGCACTTATCTCCGGCCCTAATGCTTGCATACAAATACGGTTTTTGATTTTCCAAAAAACATGATGGGCATAAAGTAATTGTGTAAAAAAATCGGCGACAAGTGACATTCGTTAAAAAAATCATTTTTTATGGACTAGTTTGAATGTTGGGGTCGAGTTTTGAATGCGCTTATCTACGGCCCTAATTCATTACAATTAATTGCTTGGATTCGATTACAGTTTTAGATTTTCAAATGAGCATGATGGGCAATAAGTGATTCCGTAAAAAAATCGACGAAATGCAACATTCGTCAAAAAAATCATTTATTATGGACTAGTTTGAAGGTTGGGGTCGAGATTTGAATACGCTTATCTTCGGCCCTAATGCTTGGATTCGATTACGGTTTTAGATTTTCAAATGAGCATGATGGGCAACAAGTGATTCAGTAAAAAAATCCACAAAATGCAACATTCGTCAAAAAAATCATGTTTTATGGACTAGTTTGAATGTTGGGGTCGAGTTTTGAATGCGCTTATTTACGGCCCTAATGCATGGATTCGATTACGGTTTTAGATTTTCAAATGATCATGATGGTCAGAAACTGATTCCGTAAAAAAATCCACGAAAGGCAACATTCGTCAAAAAAATCATTTATTATGGACTAGTTTGAAGGTTGGGGTCGAGATTTGAATACGCTTATCTTCGGCCCTAATTCTTGGATTCGATTACGGTTTTAGATTTTCAATTGAGCATGATGGGCATAAACTGATTCCTTAAAAAAATCCACGAAAGGCAACATTCGTCAAAAAAATCATTTATTATGGACTAGTTTGAAGGTTGGGGTCGAGATTTGAATACGCTTATCTTCGGCCCTAATGCTTGGATTCTATTACGGTTTTAGATTTTCAAATGAGCATGATGGGCAGAAACTGATTCCGTAAAAAAATCGGCGACAAGTGACATTCGTTAAAAAAATCATTTTTTTTGGACTAGTTTGAATGTTGGGGTCGCGTTTTGAATGCGCTTATCTACGGCACTAATGCTTGGATTCGATTACGGTTTTAGATTTTCAAATGAGCATGATGGGCAACAAGTGATTCCGTAAAAAAATCCACGAAATGCAACATTCGTCAAAAAAATCATTTATTATGGACTAGTTTGAAGGTTGGGGTCGAGATTTGAATACGCTTATCTTCGGCCCTAATGCTTGGATTCGATTACGGTTTTAGATTTTCAAATGAGCATGATGGGCAGAAACTGATTCCGTAAAAAAATCGGCGACAAGTGACATTCGTTAAAAAATCATTTTTTATGGAGTAGTTTGAATGTTGCGGTCGAGTTTTGAATGCGTTTATCTACGGCCCTAATGCTTGGATTCGATTACGGTTTAAGATTTTCAAATGAGCATCTTAGGCAGAAATTGATTCCGTAAAAAAATCGGCGACAAGTGACATTCGTTAATAAAATCATTTTTTATGGACTAGTTTGAATGTTGGGGTCGAGTTTTGAATACGCTTATCTACGGCCGTAATGCTTGGATTCGATTACGGTTTTAGATTTTCAAATGAGCATGATGGGCAGAAACTGATTCAGTAAAAAAATCGGCGACAAGTGACATTCGTTAATAAAATCATTTTTTATGGACTAGTTTGAATGTTAATGTCGAGTTTTGAATAAGCTAATCTTCGGCCCTAATGCTTGGATTCTATAACGGTTTTAGATTTTCAAATGAGCATGATGGGCAGAAACTGATTCAGTAAAAAAATCGGCGACAAGTGACATTCGTTAATAAAATCATTTTTTATTTTAAAGTACTACATAAAAAAAAAATTTATGTAGTACTTTGAATGTTGGGGTCGAGTTTTGAATGCGCTTATCTACGGCCGTAATGCTTGGATTCGATTACGGTTTTAGATTTTCAAATGAGCATGATGGGCAGAAACTGATTCAGTAAAAAAATCGGCGACAAGTGACATTCGTTAATAAAATCATTTTTTATGGACTAGTTTGAATGTTGGGGTCGAGTTTTGAATACGCTTATCTACGGCCGTAATGCTTGGATTCGATTACGGTTTTAGATTTTCAAATGAGCATGATGGGCAGAAACTGATTCAGTAAAAAAATCAACGAAATGCAACATTCGTCAAAAAAAACATTTATTATGGACTAGTTTGAAGGTTGGGGTCGAGATTTGAATACGCTTATCTTCGGCCCTAATTCTTGGATTCGATTACGGTTTTAGATTTTCAATTGAGCATGATGGTCATAAACTGATTCCTTAAAAAAATCCACTAAAGGCAACATTCGTCAAAAAAATCATTTATTATGGACTAGTTTGAAGGTTGGGGTCGAGATTTGAATACGCTTATCTTCGGCCCTAATGCTTGGATTCTATTACGGTTTTAGATTTTCAAATGAGCATGATGGGCAGAAACTGATTCCGTAAAAAAATCAGCGACAAGTGACATTCGTTAAAAAAATCATTTTTTTTGGACTAGTTTGAATGTTGGGGTCGCGTTTTGAATGCGCTTATCTACGGCACTAATGCTTGGATTCGATTACGGTTTTAGATTTTCAAATGAGCATGATGGGCAACAAGTGATTCCGTAAAAAAATCCACGAAATGCAACATTCGTCAAAAAAATCATTTATTATGGACTAGTTTGAAGGTTGGGGTCGAGATTTGAATACGCTTATCTTCGGCCCTAATTCTTGGATTCGATTACGGTTTTAGATTTTCAAATGAGCATGATGGGCAGAAACTGATTCCGTAAAAAAATCGGCGACAATTGACATTCGTTACAAAAATCATTTTTTATGGAGTTGTTTGAATGTTGGGGTCGAGTTTTGAATGCGCTTATCTACGGCCCTAGTGCTTGGATTCGATTACAGTTTTAGATTTTCAAATGAGCATGATGGGCAACAAGTGATTCCGTAAAAAAATCCACGAAATGCAACATTCGTCAAAAAAATCATTTATTATGGACTCGATTGAAGGTTGGGGTCGAGATTTGAATACGCTTATCTTCGGCCCTAATGCTTGGATTCGATTACGGTTTTAGATTTTCAAATGAGCATGATGGGCAGAAACTGATTCCATAAAAATCGGCGACAAGTGACGTCGTTAAAAAAATCATTTTTATGGACTAGTTTGAATGTTGGGGTCGAGTTTTGAATGCGCTTATTTACGGCCCTAATGCATGGATTCGATTACGGTTTTAGATTTTCAAATGATCATGATGGTCAGAAACTGATTCCGTAAAAAAATCCACGAAAGGCAACATTCGTCAAAAAAATCATTTATTATGGACTAGTTTGAAGGTTGGGGTCGAGATTTGAATACGCTTATCTTCGGCCCTAATTCTTGGATTCGATTACGGTTTTAGATTTTCAATTGAGCATGATGGGCATAAACTGATTCCTTAAAAAAATCCACGAAAGGCAACATTCGTCAAAAAAATCATTTATTATGGACTAGTTTGAAGGTTGGGGTCGAGATTTGAATACGCTTATCTTCGGCCCTAATGCTTGGATTCGATTACGGTTTTAGATTTTCAAATGAGCATGATGGGCAGAAACTGATTCCGTAAAAAAATCGGCGACAAGTGACATTCGTTAAAAAAATCATTTTTTTTGGACTAGTTTGAAGGTTGGGGTCGCGTTTTGAATGCGCTTATCTACGGCACTAATGCTTGGATTCGATTATGGTTTTAGATTTTCAAATGAGCATGATGGGCAACAAGTGATTCCGTAAAAAAATCCACGAAATGCAACATTCGTCAAAAAAATCATTTATTATCTACTAGTTTGTAGGTTGGGGTCGAGATTTGAATACGCTTATCTTCGGCACCAATGCTTGGATTCGATTACGGTTTTAGATTTTCAAATGAGCATGATGGGCAGAAACTGATTCCGTAAAAATATCCACGAAAGGCAACATTCGTCAAAAAAATCATTTATTATGGAC